>JBAOKB010000109.1:0-92226 GCA_037044905.1 Hortaea werneckii | reverse complement strand
AAAGTGCAGCGCCCAAACATGAATTGAATTAGTCTTGTCCTTCTCTTGCGCATATCAATCCTCATATGGAATCATAGCACCACCACCCTCCAGAGTCACCACCTTGACAGCGCTGACTCGATACCGTCCCCGCCACAATGTCGATGCACCCAGCACGACAGGCCTACGTCGAGGAAGAGCAGGTAAGCCAACCCTTGAGCTATCCACATGCGACGCTTTGCGCCAAACGGTCAATGTTCACACATTTTGCCAGCGCGAGCGCCACGACCGTTCGATGCGACAGACCGGAAGCAGGTGGTTGGAACGGATGACTGATCACTTGCGTGGCAGGAAGATGCAGGCGTCGACATTAGCAGCATTCGTGAGTAAACCCTCCTTCCGGACCATCCATTGGTCTTCACCCTCCCTTGCAAGCTCCAAACGATAGCTAACAGAGACGCCAGCGACAAGCCATGATTACAGCATCCCTTCGCAGAGCGCCGGGCTGCCCTCACAGCAAGCCTCGTCCGTCCTGAACGAATTTGCTCGAAAACGGAAAGCCGCCGGCCTCGCCGTACCGACAGACGATAAACGCGTACGGACAGAACTCCGCGCGAGAGGAGAACCCATCACACTCTTCGGCGAGCGAGCGGAGGACAGACGAGAAAGATTACGCGGGATCTTACTCACCGAGCAAGAAGGCACAGCCGGCGCAGACGAAGATGAGGTTATGCGAGATGCCACCCACGAAGGCGCAGGCGATGAGGACGACGAGGACGAAGAAGAAGGCGAATTCTATACCGAAGGTTCCCAAGCCTTACTCCAAGCCCGGAAGGACATAGCCCGGTACAGCCTGCCGCGAGCCAAACAACGAATAGCGCACCAACGCATCGAAAGCAGCATCCCCGTCGCAACCCACGTCCGCCACCGCAAAGCCATCCAAGACCGACTAAAAGGCTACGAGCTCTTCGGGTCCCAAATCGCATCCGAACGACCCCTAAGCATGGTCCGATTCGCGCCCAACGGCGAACTCATCGCCTGCGGCGACTGGGGCGGCAGCCTCAAACTGCTCTCGATCCCGAACCTCGAAAACGAAAAAGTCCTCCGCGGCCACCGACAAATGATCGGCGGCATTTCCTGGGTCCCCGGCGCCACTCTCCCAGGAACGACCATCAGCCCAGACAGTGTCAACCTGGCCTCCTCCGGCGGCGAAGGCGACATCCACCTCTGGTCCCTGAACCAAGACACCCCGCTCGCGACGTTATCCGGGCACACCGGTCGCGTCTGCCGGACCGACATCCACCCTTCCACCGCCTACCTCGCCTCCGCCAGCTACGACTACACCTGGCGACTCTGGGACCTCGCCACCACGACCGAACTCCTGCTGCAAGAAGGCCACAGCAAGGAAGTCTTCAACGTCTCCTTCAACGGGGACGGCTCGCTCCTCGCCTCCGCCGGTCTCGACTCCATCGGGAGAATCTGGGATCTCCGGACCGGTCGCACGGTCATGTTGCTCGAGGGCCACGTGGCGCCGATCCACGCGCTGGATTGGGGGGTCGACGGGACGCGCGTCATGACTGGCGCTGCGGATGGGTTCGCCAAGTGCTGGGATCTGAGGGCTGTGAGGGAGACGGCGAGTCTGGGCGCGCATCGGGGTGGCGTGAGTGATATCCGGTGGTATAAGGGTGGGGGGATGGACCTTTGTCGGGGAAGATGCCGGAGATGGTGCGGAAAGGGGATGGTGGTGATGTAGAGATGGGAGGGAACGGTGGGGAGGACGGCCATGACCGCGAGGAAACCAGCGAAGGTCCGAGGGATTCTAATGAAGCGGATCTCGTGCCCCAGCCTAAGAAATCAGGGACTTTCCTCGTCACTACGGGGTTCGACAAGGCGGTTAATATCTTCAGCGCGGACGACTGGACGTTGTGTAAGTCGCTTACGGGTCACGATGGGACGGTGTTGGCGGCGGATGTGGCGGCGGATAGTCGGTGGGTTGCCAGTTGTGGACGGGATCGGACGGTGAAGCTGTGGGGACGGGATGATGGGATGGGGATATGAGAACGATCTCGGCGATGGGGGTGAATGAGTTGGGTTTGGAGTGAGGGTGGTAGATTGCTGTCTTTTCAGATGGCTTGCGTGGGCGGAGAGTCTGTTCCCGCAGGGATAGTGGTAGGGCTATGAAGGTTGCGTGCGAGGCTGTCGACTTCGGATCAAGTGTTTGAGAAGGACAGTGGTGACAGCCTTAGAAGGGTTTGTGTTCTGAGCAGCAGGCTAAAATGTCCATAATGTCCCATCTCCATCGCGCGTAGAGGTGACGGGAGTGTATAGAACGGGCGCGCATGCAAATCCCATACAAGCTCCCTCTATACCGCATCTGACCTCGGACCCTATTCCGCTTTGTCAGAGGGTGAACAAAAGGCAAAAAGAAACAACCTCCAGGGATATGCTTTGCATGCGTGCTGCTATATGGGCCCCCCTTGGATATCCCAGCAAAAATTCAAAAAAAGAAATGCTTGCGGTCTCTGTGGATCGAACACAGTACCTCCAGATACCGCACAGAATGCTTGCTTTGAACCGAAGTGAACTTCAGTCTGGCGCTCTCCCAAGTGAGCTAAGACCGCTTGCTGGGATGGTGAAGACGAATTTCTTCACGTGACATATTTGCTCAGCTTTCAAATAATATATGATGGCTAACGTTGAGGTCGAGCTTGGATTCCGTGACGAGACGGTCATTCTCTGCCTGCGGGGAAAGCTGGAGCTGAGCGCTCTCTCGCGAACAGCTTGAACGTCATGTCTCCTCCAGTAGTCAGCTGTGTTTCCCATCCCATTCGGCCGTAGAGTAATAGAACCTCCTAAGACTAAGTATCAACCTATTCATTCACACGCATATTGACTGTTCACTACGCTGCGGAGATCATTGTTGTTGTTGTTATCGAAGGGACAGAACAATGTTCCAGTTTAGGTTACCACAGATCTTCAGTAGCTTCCCGTCAGTCGGAGGAGGTGGAGCAGCGATCAGGATCCCGAAGGCGGATGTGCATGATGTGGAAGAGAGGCCAGAGAAGAGGGCGAGGGCGCTGAAACATCTGTTGAAGTGAGTGGATCCTATACGCCAGGCAGAGGAAGAGGTAGAGACAGGACAGCGAAGACCAGAATAGCTGAATATGATGATCGCAGGCACAATCACATCACCCATTCCGTCATCTATAATCACCTTCGCTTCCATAATCACGTCCCTCATATCCTCGCCTCGTCCTACATCTTCGGAGCCGATAGCGATCAGCTGGGCGACATCTACGAGGCCGAAGGCAAACACCTCGAACCCTGGCACGACAGCCCCAGCGAGATAGCGGAGCATGACTGGCGGGACTTTCTGGGAAAGAGAGAATACCAACGTGCCTTTGTCGATTTCTTCGAGGATCGGCTAGTGAATCTTGGCTATGACTGGCAGGCCTTACTGGACGAGTATCTGCTCCAAGGCAAGGAGCCATTAATCAACAACCTCATATCGGGTCTCGGACACCCACTCATCCATCTCGGATACGCACAAGAGCTATCATCACGCACCGTCGCAATCGAATCTTTAGCACTCGCCGCCTGCTTCTACAACGACTGGCACGTCTACCTCGATGACCCCCAATATACCAAACCCGCCCCGAACCCATCCGATTCCCTCTTCACCATCCTCGACCGCGTAACGCACGACAAGACCTTCGACAACCTCGCCAGCGAGCCAGGCAGCGACAACATCCAAAAGCTCCTCTCCAACTCGGAAACGGCCAACAAAGCCCTCGAATACTGGAACGCCTGGGACCTCAAGGACCCTAAAACCCAATTCGCCGAGTCGCAAAAACTCGCCGTCGCCCTACTCGTAGCCAGCCATCCCTCCCAACCTCCCCACACCAGCAGCCGCCCCAACAACGGCACCCACGACTTCTTCCTCGTACACCTCCTGACCACCTCCCACGCCGTCCGCGTCCTCCTTCCCTTGCTGCCCACCAAACACCACATCCCGCTCGTCCGGCAATGGTGGCTCTTCACGCTCCTCGTGTACATCGCCCAGCTCCGACCCCGGATCAACATCGACCCGATCAAGCTCGTGGAACTGGAAGGCCGGGACTGGAATTGGATCCAGCAGCAAGCCCTGCAGGGCCCCTTCCGCACCGATGCCCATTTCGTGAAGGCTTTGCGGTCGATGCAAGAGGCCGGGAGGCTGTGGGGGGATGTCAATCGGTTTTTCCTTAAGGCGGCGGTGAAGTTCGCGGACGAGTTTGAGGGGTGGGGTGGTTTTGGGGTCGTGGATGGGGAGTTGGCGGAGAGTGAGGGGAGCGGGAGGAGTGGCAGGAGGTTTTCGGGGCAAGGGAATAGTTTGGAGGGATAGTTGATGAGGGAGGGTTTTCGGGTTGTGGGGTTTGAGTGGGCATCGGGATTGTTTGGTTTGGCATGATTGGGGTTTGGGTAGGATTTGGTGGTATGGAGTTGGTTGGAGTTAAGGGGAACTGGTGGAGTAAGAGGTATTTTGGTTGATCGGAGGGCGGAGGAAGATAATTGAATGGTTTGCATGTGAGATACGATGAACGAAGTATCATGTTCCCCAAGACACATGTCGTGCGTTTACGCTTCCATGGCCGCATCACGAGGCCCATGACCTTACCTGCTTTGACAGGATCTGACACGTCCAGCCACTATGCATTCACGTGCTTTGTTGCGAACAATAAACCTTGCAGCAGTAGCAAACACATATCCACAAGGTAGGCACATGAGACTTTCCTGCAGCGTCGTTGCTTATATTCCGTCACAAGCCCTTTCCTCATTCACTATCCAGCAAATTCCTGACCCGAGGCATTCGCCACCCGGCTTATTGTCCTCGCAAGATCAATAGCGCGCATCAGGCACCAACCAACAGAAAAGAAATGGCTCGAACAAGTCCGACTCCTCCCAAACAAAACAACTCGGACACCAAAAGTCCCCTCATCATGGATCCAAAACCAGTCCAATTGAAACCGACTTCCGACTTCGCGAGAGCCATGAGGAGACTGCCCCTGGAAAGACTGAACTTCACCCTGAACAACCAGGATCCAGGTCCCAAACACGAATGGTGGCTCGAAGACGCACCGGCAACTCTCCAAGTAAAACCTTCCCTTCCCTTTTACCTATCCTTCCCCCATCACCCCACGCCGTTCTCTGAGAACCCTCCCCATCAACACACTTCAAACCACACAACCCCAACCCCATCCAAAACTAATATCAAGTCTGACAAAATGTAGGACCTCATCTCAACCTCCGTCCCAGACACAACCCCAGCCCCGCTCTACTGCGGCCCACCGATAGGCTTCGCCGCGTATCTAGTCCAGCATACCGATCCGCTCACGCAGAAGCAGACGACGAGTACGTTGGGGACGGTGAAAGCGCCGCGGCCGGTGCTGCGGGTCGCGTGTCAGGCGGAGAAGTGTTTGACGTGTCGGCCGGGGATGGGGGGTAGAGGTTTGAGGAGGATGGGAGGGGAGGGGGATGGGGAGGCGAAGAGGGATGGGGGGGAGATGGGAGAGCAGAGGGAGGGTGGGGGTTGGAAGAGGGGGTTTGGGGATGGGGTAGAGGAAGGTGGGGGGTGGGAGGATGAGGGGAAGGCGGTGGGGAAGGCGGTGTGATGTCAAGGTGGTGGTGCGAGGTGAGGAGGGTGACAAAAGTTCTATTGGTATGGTGGTGATGTCAGATTGGGTAATGGTGCTTTTCAGATAGAATGAATCAAGCTTCTTGAGGGAAGGGCATTTCTAGATGTCCTGTAGACGCCCACTTACATTCTTATCAGGCAGCTAGAAGCTGTTGGATCTTCCCCTGAGGAAGACCAAAACAAAGTGGAAAGAATCCAGAGACGTAGAATCCAGAGACGTTGTCACTCAAAGGCAAGCCCTACCGTTACATGACTTGCACATTTCTGCATTGCTCAATTTGCCTTTGGGCTTGTGTGACCCTGTCGTCTGACTTAAACACAGGCACAATCAGAAGAAAAAGGAGGAGAAGAAGGCAAGAGAAAAGGCAAGCAGAAATTAAACACCAGTCTCGACAACGAGCAGGTGGAGAGCGTAAGAGATACGGGCGATCTACGGGGAGGCGTTGAGATCTTGCATTCCAAGCTGAGAGCCCAACTTGACAGTGCCCAGAAACCTGGGCAGTCTCGTGGAATCCTTCACTCTCCCTTGCGAGCGAAGGAACTTGACAATAACCACTTCATGAAACAGATACGACGATTTCCCTCCTCACTCAACCCTTGAAAACATGTTGTAAAATGACGCTTAGTAAAAAAAAAAAAAAAAAAAAATCTGAACTTTTGGGACTTCAAAGGTATAAACTGTGCACATTATTCTTCCCAAAATCCCGCTTCCAAAACCGACCAACAGCAAAAAACTTCCGAGAGAGCGGGAAAACCCCCTTTAGCTATACTGCGTCCGCATGCCATACAAACCCTCACACTTCCAATTCCGAGCCTCATCCGGGTCGCCCTGACCTCCAAACTTGGCCTGCTGCGGGTACGGACAGAGGGGACGCTGCCTCCGCACTTCGGCGGGCAAAGTCTCATTCACGAACTTCGTGGCGACCAGACTCTCCGGCGCCTCGTCCTTCTCAACCCAAGCCATCAGCGCGAGCAGAGCGTCGTGCTTCGCGTCGCAGAACCCGGGGACGGAGTGGACGGAGGAATTCAGCGCGCCGGCTTGGTTGGCGCCCGCGATGTACCAGGGGGCGTCCATGTTGGCGGGCGTGCCGGTGCAGTGCTGCATGCCCGGGATGAGGAAGAAGCGGTACCAGGAGTCGAGGTCGATGCCCTTGGGTTTGAGGGTCTTGAGGACCTGGTTGTAGAAGTAGATGCTGCTTCCCGTGGCGATGAGGGCGTCGGCGTAGCCGTGGTAGTGGAGGAGTTTGCCGCCGTGGTGGTAGAAGGGGGAGAGGTCGAAGTCGTCGGCGGTGGCGTTGCCGGGGTCGAGTCGGTCGGCGAGCTCGACGGTGTCGTAGGAGAATTCCGTGTAGTTCCATGCTGGGTCGTTAAGGAGGAAGTAGCGGACGAACTCGGTGCCGAGCGGGGCGGGCTCGCCGAGGCCTAGCAGGACAGGCCATTGTGCTTCGCTGCCTAGTTCGAGGTGAGGGAAGACGAAGGTTCTGCGTTTTCAAGGTCAGTGCTGATGTCCACCAACGGGGGCTTGCAACACAGAACATACTGGTTGACATCCACATAATCGTTGTAGATGTTGTACAATGTCCCGATCTGCTCCGCGGTCAAGCAAGCCGCAGTGGTCTGGTTCGTGACATTCGGTCCGCATAGCATCGCCTCAAGATTGACATTACACCCTTCCGGGTCAGAAATGATATTATCGACTAAGCCGTCCTGAGGATCGCACTGCTTCAAGATTTCGGCACCAACGACGCCAAACAGGCTCGGAGGGATGTGGGAAGCCGAAGCGTTGGGAGAGTTGTACAGGCCAATCTTCACCGTCCACGTCTGCAGATGGCTGGTCCACCAGGCCGGCGCACCGGCAAGAACACCGTCGAAGTCGTCCGGGTAAAGCTGAATGTCCCGGATACCTTGACGGCCACCAGTGCTACAGCCAGAATAGTAGTTGTATTTGGGGGCCTGGTTGTAGTAAGATTCCACGATGTGCTTGGACAGCTCGACTGAGCCGTGCATGGCGCGGTAGCCCCAGTCGATCTTCTTCTGAGGGCTATTGAGAGCCCATTCGATGTCAGTAGGTGTGCTGTTGTGGCCCGTGTCAGTGGACATGACGGCGAAGCCATAGCCTACGCCTGCACCCATGTCGAGCCAGTTGATACCGCCTGTGTGTTCGTTAGCAAGACGTTCATGTTGTTTGCGCAGTGCAAGTGGCAAAGCTGGTAATTGTTAACTTAAAAGCGATTGTTACATACCAGCAAATCCGCCATTTCCGACGGCGAGAAATCGTTCGTTCCATTCATCGGGAAGGAAACTAAAATCTAAGTCAGAACCCAGTCGTCTCTTCCACACTTGGTCTGCGTGTCAAAGTACACCGGGAACTTACAGGCCAAAGCTGTAGGCCGAGCAATCGCTCGACGAGGCATTGATCTGTACAGCACACAGCGGCTGCAGACCAGTTGGGGAAGTGGGATAGGCAATGTCACCGGCGGGCACGACGAAAGTTGAGTTGCCATCAACAGGGATGGACCGAGTGAAGCTCACTGAGGCATTGCTTGGCAGGATATCGGCGAAGGCTTCCCGGGTGCAGTTGAATGCCAGGCCAGTAGAAGCGAGGAGGGGGAGGAGGAGGAGAGAGAGAGATGCATCGTGGCGAGGCTGTTCACTCTCACTAGAACGGCCTGAATGGGATAGAGAGTGGCAAAGGAGAGAGAGAGAGAGAGAGAGTTGGGTTGGTGGGCGCAGTAAAGCAGAGACCGTGAAGACGGTCTTTCTTTTTTTCACAGACTATTCTAGCTCTCCATGACGGACGTCCGATAACCTGTACATATTGGTCTCACCTATCCCCGCCCTCAGATCAATGGCAGATCCGAACGGCTGGCGTGCTGATCCACCGTCATGGCCCCTGTGCCTATACCATCGTAACCATCGGTAGGAATTGTGCCTGGTGGTGCATGGTGAAACCCCGAACGGGTCGGGCCAGAGTCCCGCGGCTTCCGTGCGCGTGGGAAGTGCGGAGGTTAATCCAAGCGGCTACCGTTCCAGCACAGCCGATCGCATATGCCGAGAGCTTCCTGCCCCCCTCCCCGAAGCCAGCGAACCCTACTAAGACCCTGGCGATTGCTAGAATCCTGGGAAATTGATTCTGTCATGGCCGACGCGTTCGAGAAGCGTGGACGATGCTGTCATCGAAGACATCGCGGCCCTTTTTGTATCAGATAGAGCATTCGCGACACCCAATAGGGCTGAAGCGTCTTATGGTAGGCGCTCGTGGCAGTCTAGCTCACCTCGATTCGCCACTCGCTGGCACCTCCCTACCAGTGAGTGTGAGTAGGCTGTGCAGTGCACGCTGCATGTCGCGTCACTTGGTCATGCTCCTCAGCTGCACGCGCGCGCTGTCGCATCTCAGGGTTGGAAAGATCCTGATGCGGGGTAGGCATCTCAACAAGTTCGTCATTTTAGCCCAGGGTGTGAACCCCATCTACTGTATACCGCGAAACTCCCAACAAAGCTGCTGGCCCAATCGCATCATATGTGACCTCCCCAGGGTGATGACCCAACCCTGCTACTGTATTCAGCAGAACCATACCCAGACGCCGATATTGATACATGCTCATAGCTTCGCCTTGATAGGCTTCTCCCCGTCTCCCTGGCCATCCTCCACAGCAATGCCGACTACCACCGCAATATCATCCGGCTTACCGCCTTGCCACCCTTCCTGCGGATACCACATATTCACCTCCTTCGCAAAGGGCCCATTCCGTCTTGTGTCGAGACCGGCGACCTTAGCCTCACGCATGACCGCCTGAGCGAGCAGCGCCGGCAGGAAATTCTCCATTTCCTCTTTCCGCTCAGGGGAAAGGGAGCGAGCGATCTGAGAGATCCGCGATGCGTTGAGTAATGCCTCCGCGCCTGGGAAGTTGTGCGATCGGAACCAGTATCCTTGCTCCTCCATGACCTTGGTGACGATCTGCAGAATATCCTGCGCGGACAGATTGTCCCATACGCCATCTGTGGCGAAGAGGACGATGTCGCCGTGTCTGACTTGATGGTGCTCGACATCAGCGTCCTTGGGGGTTTCGGAAAGCTGCTTGCTGCCGCCAAAGATGGCGTGCTGGGCTTGCATCCGGGGTGGGATTTTCGATAGCTGGTATGGGGTATTGAAAGCGTGCGTCTGGGCCTCTGAACGGGCGGCGACTTTCCCAGGAGACAAAATGAGGAAGCCAGAATCCCCTAGACTGTAGCAAAGACAAGATGTCAGCCTGAGTCGGCATTGTAACAAAAAGTAGCGCACAGAAATACAAAATTGGAAGCAGCATGGAAGAAGATCTTGTCATACTTAGCTGTCTCTACATTCCCCTCCCCATCCGCCACACACAGACTCGCCGTACAGCCACCAGCCACAATCCTAGGGTTGCCAATAACCGCATCGTACGCGACCTGCAGCAGCTCTCTGGGCCTCACATTCCTATGCTCCTCCTCCTCCTGCAATCCCTCAAACGTCTTCGCCGTCCCCGCCATCAACCCGCAGAGCCCATGGCTGAAATCCGAGGGATCCACGCCGGAATCCTGCCACCCGCCTACACCGTCTGCGACGCCAAAGGCGACGTGGTGCGGACTCTCGCCCACCGTCGTCGCGAAGAAGGCGTCTTCCCCGGCATCCTTCTTCGTGGAACGCAGGTACGGCGGTGAAGGAGCCTCCTGCGTCGAGGCATATGCCCAGAAATCCCGGTCGAGCTTGGAAGGACGCACAGGGGTGCGTTTGCCTGCTGAGGCGGCGCCGAGCCGGTAGGTGAAGCGGGCATGGTTGCTGCTGGCGAAACGTTTCTGAGAGTCGGCAGCGGCGGAGTGTGATGATGGCATTGAAGCGAGGGGTCGGAGAGAGGAGAGCCGCGGACTCGCGTGTCTTAGGAGACTGGCGGGGAGGGAGAGGAGAGAGGCTGCGGGCATTGCAGCAGGAGCGGAAGCGAGGAGGGAACAGATCGGAGTGACGGCGGTAGCGGTGGGGGCGGCGGCGGCGTCATCTTCACGAAGACATTGCGCGTGGAAGTGGTCGATCAGCAGGGAGAGAGTGAGGAAGCCGGCGGCGAGGAGGAAGAGTTGGGTTGGTATCGACGGCATGGCTCGCTGGGCTCGCTGGTCTGCCATCATTGCTGATCCCCGTGGAAGCTAAGCCGAGCTGCCGACGCGGAGGCGGGTGTGCGGAGTGGATTCCGCGGGGTCTTGATATGGAGATTCACCTCCTTTCGATTCGTTGCAGCTTCGTCTCTTTGTGTGACTTCGAACCGGTCAAGATGATGGTATGATTCGTCAAGCCTTCCCACAAGCTTCCAAGCCGATACTCGGCTTGTCGTAGTTGATGAGTCTGTAAGAAGCAAGACCTTGGGACTTGATGGTGGCTACCTGGGAGAAAAAAAGATGAAGACACGGAAGTAGTAAACTTGTGTCTATATACTACCATTGCCCACTTCCATCACAGCAATGAATTACATCCTACGCTCGTTGGAGCTACAATGGAGCTCCCGCGCCATCCCTGGAACAGCATGACAGATAGTTGGCATCAAGGCCCCATGCAGCAGCACAACAGAATCCCCACATCTTACCTTTGCCTCTCCTCCACCACCACCAGTCTACCTTCGCTGATCTTGCAAACCAGCAATGCATTCGTTTACACTGTCTCTCCGCCAGAAAAGTGCTCTTAGGCCCTCAGGCGCATGTGAACATCAGCATCCTCTTCCCTTTGCCATACCCGTTTCTCCACAGCACAGGAGCAAACAATATTTGCACTGCTTTCTTCCATAGCAAGCAAAGCGAAGAAAACTTCCCTTGCACAGACCTCTTTTGTTACCATTGTTGAGACAATTAACCCTGACTGAATAGAAAAGTGAAGTTTTGTTCACAACCACGGTAAGACAGTCTCGTTTGATGCAGCAAGCAGCATACTTCTTTCTTCTTTGTGAGAATCTTGCCAGTCCTTTGCGATAAGTAGCACGTACTCCTGGCGAGTTTGATGCGGAAGAAATCGAAAGGACAATCATGGCCCGTGGCTCAGCAGCTAGGAGACAGGAGACCGTCGGTGGGGGACAGAGAAGGCCAACGATGTCCCGTGGTGCCCAGCGAAGACCACCTCTAACCCGTCGCCAACCAACTCCAATCGATGACGAGAGTTCAGAACATGAGACTGAGGAAGCAGCACGCCGCCAAACAGCTTCGACCGATGAAGAAGGCTCAGAACTTGGATCTGCCGAAGCAGAGCGCCGTCAACCAACTCCGATCGATGATCAAGGTTCATATCACGATTCTGCCGAAGCAGAGGGGGACAATGACAATGAGAGCCGCGAGAGAAGTCAGACACGACCAACCAGCCAGACAACTTCAGTCGATGAAGAAGGCTCGAACCACGACCCTGCCGAAGCAGAGGAGAACAGTGACGATGAGAGCCGGGAAACAAATCAGACACGACCCAACAGCAACGATCAGAGGTTCGCCCGCGCTGCACATGCTTTCAAAACCCGTGTGAGATCCGCATGGAATCGATTCGAGCTCGATCGTTTCCCGAGAGATGGAACGTCGCCTACTCCAATTGCCGAGCAGGGTTCTACAGCAATCTACCACTCGCCTTCGATCCTGCAGTTCTATTTCACCAATACACCTCCAGCAATCAACTCCGAGAGCAACACCGGCTATCCCAGCGACAATCGAGCATCAAGTAGCAGCAACACGCAAGCCGCTCCTGGTGAGGATGCTCAGAACCCGCGGAAGCGCAAACGTTCTGAAACGGACGACGATTATGAGGAGGATCAGGAGAGATATGGGCCTGTCGATACATTGCTAGCGGCCATTGAGGCGGGGATGTTAAGCCGTGATGATCGAGAGATTATGATGGCAGCGCTGGAAAATGCTGATCTGCAGGGAGATGAGGAGGTGGAGGGGGGTGGCGAGGGCGAGTCGAACGATGATGAGATAGAGGGATATGAAGAGGTTGAGGGGATTGGAGAGGGCAATAGAGATGCTCAGGAAGGTGAAGGAGTTTTGGGGAAAGGTGAGAGAGCGCTGGAGGATGTCGAGATGGAGGGACACGAAGGTGTTTCGGGAGATGTTGAGGGGCAAGCACATACCCAGGAAGCTCCTGATGGCGATACGATCGTAGTGGCGGCGGCCAGCAATCATCAGTCTGGGATCCAAGGGGATACCGAATACATGACGAGGGGACGTAGTCTGTCAAGGACTGAAGGCCCTCGTCAGCGGGGGACTGGTTCATCGGGATCGGAAGAAGACCTTTATGGATCATCTGTCTCCCCATCTGGCCGGCGTCGGCCAGTTACGCATGAAGATAGGGACGACCAACCAGTTGCGGATGATGGTGCCAACCACAGCGAGGAAGAGGAAGAAGACGAGCTTCCTACAGACGACATGCATGAAACACCACCTCAGCCACACGGCAGATCAACCAGTGGCAGGACAGGTCACGGCTCGTATCATTACCAATCGGGGCCAGAAACGACAACAGTAAGCGCGGCAGTCGACCCAAGCAACATTCTTTCAGATGCAGCAGATGGACGTCGACTTTCGCGGCAATCCCGCCAGAACAGTGTGGCTGCGAGTGGACATGCAGAAGGCGCAGGCCACGCTGTGTCTGCTCAGAGACAAGTCGAAGAGAGACGTGCGAGTACACGCAGATCGAGCCACAGGGCTTTACGGACGGAGAGTCTTGTCCCGCGCGAGTCTCCGTTAAAACAATCTTCTATACCGCGCCAGGAAGAGAGAGGTAATCCTCGTGCCCAAATCCTCCTTCATGCTCGAATTCGTCATTGACATACTCATAGGTCCCAGTCCTCAAGGTAGCCAAGCAGACACCGGAACTCCCTCAAGATCGACCCGTGGGATACGACGTAGCCCGGAAAAGCAGAGAGGTAAGCTTAACAAGCCAAATTCGACCGTCGTAAGAAGCAGGAGCTGACATCCAGTCTGTAGCTACCCTACCATCCATCCCTGAAGAACGGCCCGTGGGTAGACCCCATGTCCCCGCTCGTCAAAATCCCGACAAGACCTCCAAGAGGAAACGCCAGCCTGGATCCGCTCGGATGCCAGCACGACCGCCTTCCCTCTCACCGGCTTCGCAAGATGAGGATTTAGCGGCGATGGGGATAGGAACACATCCTACTCAACCTGATCCTGAGGAAGAAGAGGCAGCAGAAGAAAGTGACGAAGGCGTCATGGAGACGATACCCGAAGAGCGACCAAGCGATGACGAGAGCGGGGATGACGATGTCACAGGCTCTGGAGAGAAGACAACGCAGCGTCATCCGGAACAAATCGACCGTCATCCCCACGAACCCGACAGCAAAAAGAAGAAGACCGATGCACCACAGAAACCTTTCAAGTTAATTCTAAAGGCGACGGGCAATCCCCGAGTGGCTGATCAGAAGAAGGCTACAGAGGAGGATGAAGTCCCGTCAGAGGATCAGAAGAAGACTACAGAGGAAGAAGCCCCGCCAGCAGGTTCGGAGAGAGATACCTCACCTCTTACCGATATGACGACAGGGTCAGAAGAACAGCAGCCCCCGGTCAAGCCACCGGCGAAGAGACAGAAGACCCGGCGTCATGATAGGGGTTAGGGGCTTTACGGTGATGGTGCTTGGTGAAGTTATCAGACATGGTAGGTCAGGGGAAGTGGGAATATGTTGATCGTTTTCTGTTTAAGCTACAGGATCCTGAGGGTCAGAGTCTGCGATGGATGGAGGGAAGTGCCAGGATGGGATTTTTGACGGATTTAGCAGCGTTCGTGATATCGGGAGCTTTATTCATGTCTTGTACAATAGGAGACATGGCAGTCGGATAGCGAAACACTTTTTCTTTTTCTCTCCCTTTTTTCCCCTTGTTATTTTTTAAGTAAAAACATTCTACTTTTTCTTTTCTTAATATTGCAACGCTATACGGATTGTCGTCCAGCAGTCACCCAAAATAAATCATCTCCACTTGTTGCATACCATACAATAGTCTTGTAAAGACATACAGTCTTCTAGGACATGTATCGGCTCAATTGGGGACACACAGAAGTTGAGTTTCAGATCCCGACATCGGCATTTGCCACATGGGATGCGGCTCAGCGGGCCGTTCCCCGCGCAGCCCTTTCGGGACCCGGCTGACAAACGACTCTCTGACGTGACTTTTGGAGATGGGAAACATTCGCTGATCCGCAACGAAAGACACATCTTGTCGCTACAACATAAGCAAGTCAACATGTCAGCACCAGCACCTAACAGTATGTTGCTTCAACCGCGATCGCTTCTGATGCTAATGCGAAGAGCAGCGAGCGCCATGCAACCGAACAACATGGCCGCGGATCTGAAGCCGCAGGGCGAAGAGGCGACTCCGAAAGTCAAGGTAGGTCTTTCATGCGTCCCGACGCCATTTGATTGGGATTCGACGACAGTTGCTGATAAGACGGTATCAGCCTTGCTGCGTATGCAAAGAAGAGAAATCCGCCCGCGACGAGTGTATGCTCTTCTCCAGCGCCGCCGATCCGCAGGAGGCCTGTAAGGACATGGTATCCAAGTACCGGAGTTGCATGGCGAGCTATGGGTTCAACCTGGCGTAAAGAAGAGGATGACTTGCTATTTCCATATATTTGAGCGCGCGCATTCGGATGGAGTTTTGGAAACTACATAAATGGGATAAGATGACAACCTTTGGGTTTACAACAGTGATGTTGTGTGTAAGATGGGGTGTACGATATCTATACAGTACGAAGAAGTTCAACGGGTGAGACCCTTTATCATTTCACAAAAGGGGTACGCTATGCCGGTATCGCTACATCAAATCGAGGATTATTGGTTCTTTTTCTCACCAACCGCGCTGTTCTTCTTCCAGATTCCGACATCGTACAAGATGCCACTGGCTGCGAGAGTCTTCCATAAACACCACAGATAGCAAAGGCCAAAACCAGCGCAGCCAAGACAGACGTTCGCCACAACCCAGAGATCCGGCTTATCATCGGGTGGCGGTAGGGTCGCCTCGACAATATGCCATCCCACCATGCCTAGATAGGTGGCAACATGTATAGCCTTGCTGACAAGACTCAATCCACCCTCCTCCGCCGACGTTGAAAGCGTGCTCGTTCCGAAAGGCGGTAGGCCCATCAGCCATGCCCACAAGCCGGTGAGCACAAAATACGGTATCCGTAGCCCGTCTCTGACCAGCAACGGGAACATTGTCCAGCATCCTAGGACGTTAGCGTAACCTATCCAGGCACGATTCGCGGAGTTCATTCCATCCTGCATGGCCAATAGCAATGTCATTGGCAACAGAGGCAGCAGCACGTTTTTCTCATGCACCTGGTAAGAGCAGAGAAAGAAGCCCCAAGCCGTTGCTGACAGCACATACGGCAGAGCCTCCTTCCTCGGCTTCACAAATAGCAGGAAGCAAGGCGGGACAATGGAGGCGAGTGTGAGGCCGAGCGCTGCCCGGCTGAGAAAGGCAGAGTCGTATCGATTAAGCTTGTAGACGCCTGAACTGTGTACCGCACACCAAATGTTGGCCACTTTGTCCTCGAAAAGCCCGCGGGCGAAGGGGAAGATACGGTGGATAGCTTGCATTAGCTGGACGAGGTATGGATAGTACCAACTGCTCTCTGTGATATTCCATGGAAGCATGGACATGAGTGGCGGGGTCTTAGCATCAGTCGGAAGCGCCACGCCGCGATACACGTCGAAGGCAGTCCCTGCAATCAGCGGCAGGAATAGAAGGGCGAAAGATGCTACCGTGACGACAGCAATGCCCAAGAAGCGCAGTACGTTGATTCGCGGACTGATGCAGATCCCGGCTAGATAGGCAGCTACAGCCGGAGCGTAAAAGAGGCCCATTTGCTTGAAGCCCAGTGTCGCCACAAAGAAGACACAACTCCACATTGGTTTCCCGGCCAGCATGCTTGCCACAGTCGCGAGCATGAATCCCAGCATGACGGTGTTGTACTGGAAATGTCCGTGATCGATGAGGATAGTCGCTGGCTGCATCAGGATAGCACACAAAGCGATTGAGGACTCCCACGTGTTGATGTTATGCAGCCTCGCTAGCTGTCTTACACAGAGCACAGCAGCAGGCACGTAAACAGCATACTCGCTCACCACGACGCTGGCTCTCATGAAAACCTTCAGTCCCGCATCGTCTAGACCCCGGCTGAGATACAGAGCAAACCAGTTCGGGTTCAGCCACGAGCCCAGCTGCCCGAGAATCCAGGAATGGTAGGCCGTGAGGGGCGGGTAGTCCAAGCCCCACCACTCAAGGTCGTGGAAGTACCAATAGGTCGTGGGTAAGTTGACTGTAAGCTCCATCCAGTGCCGCTGGGCTTCGAAGTCGCCATGCATGGGCGGCTTCGCGTAGCCCGAGTAAGGCCACATACTGACTGTCCAGCGGAAGAGGAAGGTAATCATAAGAATGGCCGGGAGCAGGACCCAGGATGACGGGTGGGATTTTGCAGGCCAGAAGAATGCGGCGAGGGGGAAGGAGGGTTTCTCCATTTTGGATGTGGCGTCTATGGTACTGGTCCCGTTCGAAGAGGAAGTGTTGCCAGTGCGCTTCTTGCGCGGGCGGTGGGAAGGTGTGGGTGGTGCCATGGTGGGATATGGTGGGAGGCTATCGTGACATTTCACTCTCGCGGCAAGGCTCAATGCGCGTCCCCGTCTGGTCCAGGGGCGTTATCAAGTCGTAAGTGCACTGACTCCTGATGGGATGGGAAGTTGGTGAGACGCCGCAGTCCTGAAATAAAGAGTCTGTCGTTGGGGGTTATAGAGTTCCAACGAGCCTCGTGCTGGAACTTGGTGGTCTATTGATCTGCGATCAAAAGGTTCAAACACTACTCCAACCAATTTCAGCAACTTGTTCTGTACCGCATGAATCTAACGGAACGCATGGAAGCGTCCCCGTACACGCTACTGTACTACGCGCCCCGCGATGTAGGCCAATGCGTTCCAGCCTGAGGCCGTTATCTGCAAGCATTAAACTCGAGGCGCGGCTAGATCCGCGGAGCTCCTCCGCACGCTAGTTCGGCAGAAAATGCTCGCCTCTTGAACTTTTCTACCAGCCGCCTGCACCGCATCCTCGACTCTCTTCCTCTTCTCACCCTCTTTCTTTTCGACACCGCAGAGGATTGCTTCGGCATCAACATACGACATCAGACACTCTTGAGGGATATCGCATCGGGGTTCCCTTCACATATACACACACTTGGTTCGTGGGCATTTTAATCTCTTCACAAAGCCGCTGGCATCAGCGCCTGTGAACGAGCTACTTCACAATTTTCTTGTGGGCTGCGAGGACTTCAGTGGGCTTAACATCTAGAATCGCTTCTCAAACAGTCTCGGCAGCTTGTGGGGACACACGGCCTCGACTCAGCGATCAGTGGGCAAAGACGGCGACCATTATCGTCGTCGTCGTCGATTGGCATGCACAGATCCTGCCACGCGCAGTGATCATTACTCGAGGGCTTCCAACATAGTCGCTTCGGCGACGACTAGTGGGCTACTTCTGAGGGCTTTGCTGCGACTGAGAAATCGTCGCTTGTGGGCTGTTGCGTTTTGCTACTTTTGCTGCTGAGTTTGAACACGCTTGTCGTTGTTCCCGCCGCTGGGTGTTTGAGACGAGAGACTTCTGCTGTCGCCTGCAGTTACACTGCACTTTACACTTTGGGGACTTGTATACTGACAGCTGCACAGACAGAAGACTTGTCATAAATTTCCAGCATCATAATGGCCAAGGACAAGACCTCCAGCAAGAAGGCTGCTGCCGCCGCTCCGGCTCCGGCCAAGACTGAAAAGGTCAAGAGCGGCCGGGTGAGCAAGCCTGCTGAGGCACCGAAGAAGGTTGCCAAGGCTACGGCGAAGAACACTGCTAAGACCGTGGAGAAGGAGAGCAAGAAGAGCAAGAAGAGCAAGAAGGAGCCCACTCCTGAGTCTTCAAGCAGCGAGGAGGACGAGGATACCTCTGACAGCTCCGAGAGCAGCGAGTCCGAGAGCGAGGAGGAGGCTAAGCCTAAGAAGGCCGAGGCCAAGACGAACGGCAAGGCTAAGGCTGCCGCGAAGAAGGAGAGCAGCAGCGAAGAGTCCAGCGAGGAAGACTCCGACGACTCTTCGGACTCTGACAGCTCTGAGTCTGAGGAAGAGGCCAAGCCGAAGAAGGCCGACAAGAAGGCCGACAAGAAGGCTGAGGCACCTAAGACTAACGGCAAAGCCAAGAAGGAGGCGTCCTCGAGCGACTCTTCCTCTTCTGACGACAGCGATAGTGAGTCGGATGAGGACACCAAGGCTGGCGCTAAGAAGCCTGCCGCTGCTGCTGCCAAGAAGGACGACAGCTCCGACGAGTCAAGCAGTGATGAGGAGAGCGACGAGGAGTCTGACGAGAAGGCGAAGCCGGCTAGCAAGGCCAAGGAGGTGAGTCTTGCCTTTATTTCCCCCTGAATGTCTGGGCGCACTTGTACTGACTTGGAACAGGACGACGACGACGACTCGTCTGACTCCGATGAGTCTAGCAGCAGCGACGACGATGAAGAGATGGAAGATGCCCCTGTCGCTGCCAAGGCCGCCGAGGAGTCTGGCAAGAAGCGTAAGGCTGAGGACTCTGCCGCTGGCGAGGCTGCTCCCAAGCGCGGCAAAGTCATGATCGAGGGTGTCCCCAAGGAACCCACAGCCAACCTCTTCTGCGGCCAACTTAGCTGGAACGTCGACGAGGAGTGGTTGACCCGTGAGTTCGAGGGCTTTGGTGAGCTGAAGGGCGTCCGTATCATCACAGACCGCGACTCTGGCCGCTCGAAGGGCTTTGGCTACATCGAGTTCGCCAACGTTGACGATGCGATCAGCGCTGTGGAGGAGAAGCAGGGTGCTGAGCTCGACGGCAGAAACATCCGCCTGGACTTTAGCGAAGGCAGGCAGAACAAGCAGCAGGACAAGGGCTTCAACCGCGCCCAGCAGTATGGTGACGTTGACAAGACCCCGACCACCACTCTGTGGGTTGGCAACATCTCCTTCGACGCCGACGAGAGCATGCTTACCGAGGCTTTCGCCGAGAGCGGCAACATTAAGGGTATCCGTCTCCCTACTGACCGTGAGACCGGCGCTCCGAAGGGTTTCGGCTACGTTGAGTTTTACTCCGTCGACGACGCTAAGGCGGCCTACGAGGCCATGCAAGGCGCCGATGTTGCTGGCCGCCCCGTCAGACTGGACTACGCCTCCGAGCGCTCCAACGACGGCGGTGCTGGCGGCGGCCGTGGCGGCTTCGGTGGACGCGGCCGTGGCCGTGGTGACTTTGGAGGCCGTGGCGGCGGGCGTGGTGGCGGCCGCGGTGGTGCCCGCGGTGGTGGTCGCGGCGGCTCGTTCAACCGTGGCGGGTTCGGCGACTTCAGCGGCAAGAAGGTGACCTTCTAGAAAAAGGATGCGAAGAAGGCCCGGAAGTCTGATGCCGATGCCGCGCCACAGCCTCCTAAAAAGAAAGGCGCCCCCTTTGCCAAGTTCAGCGGGAAGAAGACGACGTTCTAGAAAGATGTTGTCGCCCGATCGCAGAGCTCGCCGTTAGAGCGAAAGAGTGCAAAGGGAAAGAAGCAGTAAATGGTATCACGATGGGGATACGTATAGCGGAGGAAGCGCAACGGCGTTCAAGGACAGCTGCGAGGCATGAGGACGACTTGTATCGATAAAAGTGTTTTTTGCTGCGAATGGTGTTGGGGTGTTTTTATTTCCTACGCCGAGTATATGGTATTTCGAGCGAGGTAATTCAAAACCATGTAATTGTTACGCACTTTTGCTGCAAGTCTTCTTTCCTCGGACGTTTTCCCTCCCATTTGCTGGTCAACTAGTGAACAATGGTCTTGTCTACATTGAGTAGCTTCACGATCACAAATCGACTGGTCACATTGAGTAACCCAAGCTGTCATGACACGCGCACATGTGCTGCCTGAGAGGGCATACGAATCGAGCACAGGGGCGAAGTCCCCGGAGAGCCACAAGGTCACAGGATCAAGCTCTAGTAGTCCTATATGGTAGCATGTGCCTATCTCCAAATCATCCTGGACTTCCCGTTTTAGGATAAGATCGGTGCCTTTGCTGGCCGCTGGGGCATGTTTCTGCTTTCTTGCAGGTCCCTGCGTGAATGGCGCGCATCCCTTTCGAACTTGAAATAGGACTTTCGCGAGATCCCCATGCTGTTCATGATATCGCCTCTAGCAGGACTGCAATGAATGAGACTTCGACTTGTTCTGTTTATACTTGAGGATACAGTATAGGCACAATCCGGCCGAGGCCGCCACTTGGGACAACCCCACCGAGTGCCCGCGCGCGCAGCCACCCCACGTTTGTCGATCGTCACGGCGCAGGTGACCAATCGGCTTCGGGTCTCAGGCTGCTGGCAGAGGGTCCGTCCCCAGGGCCAGCCCAGGCATAAACCTCACCGACCGGCTGACGAGTACTTCCTGCTTTGTCTCTTGTCACTGGATTCCTAGAGCGCAGTACTTGTTGAAGACTACGTTTTGACAATCTTCCGGCGTTCACTAAAAGCGATCGGATACAGCGACACCAACGAGCGATAACATCGGGCATCACCGACTCGAAACAACCCCGGCCTGCGAACCCGGTATCGGCATCGTATGATACAGAGCTGGGTGGTTGGGGAATTGTAAGGCAGTATCCACTGGAGCTTTTGGGGCCAGCGCATCTGAGCGAATTGGCGGCTTAAAGACACAATAAGACAGCGGGAAGCTATTGACGACGGCAACGATGGAAGGCCATCAATTGAGCGATCACGTCCGTAGGCGACTTGGACCTGGTCACGAGGCAATGATGGATCCGGCATCACGCTCGGCTTCGTTTGAGAGGCGCACACTATCTGATGGTAAGTATGCATGCTTTGTAGGGTGCAGTCATCACAGACTCGCGGTTTCGTTGTCGTGGACATGCATCCGCTTTGCGTAGCCTGCAAAATGACATTTCCACCCTGCTATTGCTTTCCATACGAACAATACACTGATTATTGCGCGATTCCAGATTCATGGGTGGAGATCTCTTCGCAGCCTTCGTCATCCTCGCTGTCGTCTATCAACGACGACCCGGCTACAACCGGTACAAGAGTCCAAAACGATGCACGGCAACGTCGGAGACGAACCCTGAGACCCGGTGCACCTAGTCACCTGAACATCGCGAGCAGGGCGCCCAGTACGAGTAGCCAAGATGAGTACGAGGAGAGCGAGAGCGAGGATGATAGAATCATGTCGAGCTCGGGCGAAGGCGTTGCTATGGCATCACAGCAGCAGAGAAGTGGTCGAAGGTCGCTTGGTGGCAACTCATCGGCTTCAGAAGATAACGGACAGGAGCGAATATCCGAAGACGATGATGAGAACCGAACAGCGGTCAACTATCCTTTGCGTGCGAATAGTGAAGCATGCTTCACGCCCCAGCCGAACGCCTTTTCTCATCCACCATCGAGCGGTTCGATGCGACATGCCAGCCAGCCTGTCGTAGGATCATACTTCCCCTCTTCACGCCCCACGGCCAGACACACCGGCCGACAGTCCTCCGAGGCTCGCACGCCAGGCCATTTACCGCAGAATATTCTTTCGCCCTCCTACAATCCATCTGCTGCAGCGCAGCACGACGAAGCTCTTCGCGCCAGCCTCTCCACTCTCCTCTCATGTGCGGCCGCCGCACGTGGCTTGCCGAAATCCGCCGAGCCACAGAAGCGGCCGCCGACGGCCGACTCCACTCGAACACAGGGGCAAAGAGGCCACCGACCAGAGCCCATGTCCTTCCGCCTCATTCCGGAATCCGCAGCGCCGGTCAACCAGCCGACCTCATCGCCGCAGCAATTCCAAGAGCCGACCTTCCACCCCACGCTCCGTCGCACCTCAACCTCCACGTCCTCCTCATCGAGTCCCCACCATCAGCCTCAGGCCCCAAAAGAAAAACGCAAAGCAAACGTCCGGACACGAAGCACAAGCCGCGAACGACGACTCAAGAAAGCTCGTCGCGGAAGCGCCCACGACGAGCTAGCCGTCACACCCACCCTCCTCACCTGGGTCGTCTCCGCAGGCGTCGTGCTCTTCTTCTCCGCCGTCTCCTTCAGCGCCGGATACTCGCTAGGCAAGGAAGCCGGACGCTTCGAAGCCGGCGGGGTCGGCGGCTTTGCTTCCGATGACCCTGGACTACGGGGTTGTGCGAAGGAGGCCGGGAGGAGCAGTCTCGGCTTGAAGAGAAGTCTGGCTCGGAGCGCTGTTCAGGTCTGAAGACTTTTCGAATGACGAAGGCGATTGATGAGGACGTTTTGTTTCTGTGTAGGGGTCTGAAGACTGCTTCACCCTCCGCCCCCACGGCAAGTGGGCTTTTTTTTTTTTTCCCCCCTTTTTTGAAACGGGTATATGATGTTCACGAAGGCATGGCTTAGGAATGTTCAATGAAGTACATGAAATTTGCAAGGGCAGGTGTTTGATCCATGGCATAGAGGTCACGAGGGCAAAGGACTTACTTTGTGTGGTCCTATATGGCGTACCGGGGGGACACACGGTACAATTTTGGACGGGGAATAATCTTTCATTGGAGTAGTTCTTATTCTATAGCCGAGTACAATAGTAACTGTGGCTCCCAATCTACTGTTAGTAGTGCTCTCGAATGCTGTAAGACCAAAAGAACCGCTAAGGGGTAGGACAGGGGTAACCCCTTTTCCCGATAGACGGCGAGGCGTGGTCTGCAGAGGGGCATATCCTTGCAAAAGTGGAGTCAAAATGCCTTTGAAAATGCATGCCAAGGGCAAAAACAAAAGAAGATGCGTCGGCCGGGAATCGAACCCGGGGCTGGCCGATGTTGTCCCTTCTAGGAAGTAATTGCACTACTTCCTATGAAGGAAACGAGGATGGCAACGGCCAATTTTACCACTAAACCACCAACGCTTGTGATTGGTCGAATCTTCTGATCCGATTGATGTCTGATGTGATGTGAGGTTCGTACTTAGAGGCAATAACAAGGGGGGAAGCTCATGCCGAGTATAGGGGTCCAAGGAGCATTTTGAGAAGGAACCACCGTCTATTCTACCTAGCAGTGAGGAAGGAACTCGTTAAAATTGACTAAGAAAAGGTTAGGAGCTACCAGACATTGCATATTAGCTCGTAGAAGACAGGGGTCTAACACATTGCTCTACTATGGCTAAAGCCTTCGTTACAAAGAACTCTCCGAAGGCTAATCTGAACTTGGACTTCTAGGTAGATATGTCTCCGACGAGCTGACGAATGTAAGAACAGTACTACTGTTCAGTGGACCATCATGGTTGAGGCATCCTCTTACATAGCGACAATATTTAAAGTAGTCTTCCGTCGCTCCCAAAGTAAAAAAATGCCTTCCTTTCCCCATTCTTCGTTCCATTGCATAAACTACTCTGAAGCCTTTCAATCCACTGGCCGCCACAAGTTGTTTTGAGGTTGAACAACAGAAGACATGTCTAAACTAAGCGACAGTATGCTCGCCCTCCTTTCACACTGTCGACTATGCTAACATATATCCAGCTAAAGGTGAAGACTGGGAGCAACTTGCTTCCGGATATGAAAAGATGACCTATCAAACCAGCAAAGCCCCCATCTCCAAGATGTTGGAGCGCGCCCATGCCCTTGTACCGCTGTCCAGTGCAACCGGAATCCTGGACAACGGTTGTGGGCCTGGTCCGATCATGTCTCGGATCATCGACGAGTATGGCTCGGGTTTACCAGACAGTTGCAGCTTAACTTGCGCCGACTTCAGCGAAGGAATGATCAAGCAAGTCAATCTGACCAAGGACAAAGCATCGCCGACATCGACATGGAAGAGGGTCCAGACCAAGGTTCAAAACGCCATGGACCTGGTCGATGTGGCCGACGACAGTATGTCGCATGTCTTTGCAGGTTGGGTCTACTTCATGACTCCCGACCCTCAGAAGTGTCTCAGCGAGAGCAAGCGGGTCCTGAGGGAGGACGGCGTCCTCTCGCTCTCTTCGTGGGAAGACAACCAGTGGATGAAGATCATGGGAGATGTCGCCAGAGTCCGTCCCGACAAACAACTACCCGAGATCCCTGTCGAATGGCGGAGCGATTCGGGTGTGCGTGATGAGTTGATGAAAGCAGGCTTTCGCGATGTTGAGACTCATCGTGTGACGGTGCACATGGGCTTCGATGACCACGAAGGCTTCGTAGAGTTTCTGGTCACGAAGCTTCCACACATGGTTCATTTGACAAGCGATATGTCTGACGAGGAGAAGAAGACGATGAAAGCTCTTATGGTCGAAACGCTAAAGGGCATGTGTCCTTTGGCTCCCGGTCAACTTGAGGGCGTTTCCATCGTTGGCCTAGGTAGGAAGTGAACAGGTGGGGAGGGAGGAATGATTCTCAAAATGCAATTAATGTCGCTTTGGTGCTCCAAGTCACGGGAATGCCCGAACTGTCATTCGCGTTGTAGGAATTGAATTGCTTGAATTCCAAACGTTGAACACATTCGGCGATGGGGTTGTGCGTTTTACGAACGCAAGCACAACAGATCGACGCATTAAACAGACGATGACCAATCTCCGATCGCGTTCAATGTGGAAATGACCCAACGAAAACTCCTTACCCACTGAGACCATGCCGTCGATACCCAGATAGGCAATGCATAACCCTACACAACCCTAACGTCGCAGCCACAGGCTGAACCTCGCAAGTGTCCGAGAGCGAAAACATTCGCTCGGGTACACTATAGAAAGTAGTATTGGCTGCTTTGCAATGGAATACTTCGGCGAGCCTGAGATCTGGTGTTTGTAACGATGCAAACGTTGAGCAAAGGGTTCAAGGGACCGAATTGGTGGCTCATGTCTTCTTTCAATCAAGACAATGATGTGTTTCCCCCCCCCCCCCCCCCCCCCCCCCCCCCCCCCCCCCCGGTAAGTTTCCTGTCGCCATTTGTTCTAGCGAAGACATGACTACTCTCGTTTTTGTAGAAGAGCATACTTTCTTACAAAGATGTGCAGTAGGGGTATAAGTGAAGTCTATGAAATTTTGATTCGAAGTCCATCGCGCCTGCCTTCTTTGTTGACAACGTACCTTCCGAATCGAGCGTCCACAAACTCAATTTGAACGCACCTACATACAAGGCGGTGCTTTGACTGCAACCCCCTCGCTTGATACGAAAGTAGTTATCACTTCACACAACAATCAACCTGAGCACAACGGCTGCAACCTTGAGCGAAAGCATTTACAGAATATCCAAGGGGTATATACGAGGGCATCGACGAAACGCTCAATACGCGAGGACGGGAAGGCGATCTTTGCTCAAGGTTTCGTTCTTTAGTTTCGGAGGCAGCGGTACTCAAGCAGCAGCAGCAGGGTATAGTGGCTTTTGGGCAGTGAGCACGAATCTAGTTGGATGGGATTAGCAAAAGCCCTTAATCGTTCGCAAAGGGGACGGGAAAGAGACGGAGAAAACATACCCCTTCATCCACCCGTGGATCTTTCTTGATACCATCTCTTTCCTCACCTGGGCTAGGAAGACGTCGACTTCCTCTTTCTTCCAGCCGAGCACGCGCGTGAAGGGGGCTATGGTGAAGCCTTCCAAGCCTTCGAGGTAGTTCAGACAGCAGAACTATTAGGACGAGCGTTAGACGAGAAGGGGTGAAGGACAGAGAGTGGGGACAAAAAACCAACCTTGCCAATCTCCTTCCACCTCGGATCCCTCGGCCAGTCGTTATTCGGCCTCTTCATGATCTGGAACTCCACATTGACGAACCCGGCGTCCTCCATATATCGCTTGTACTCCTCCACCTTTGGAAAAGGCCTGCCCATCTTGGCGAAGGCCTCGTGGATCAGGTGGCCCCACTTGACCAGGGCCGAATCCTTTGGCAACGTGTCGTCGTCGGAGAAGGTATGCGCTTCCATCTCGACGGCCTCTAACCATCCTCCGGGTTTCAGCGCTGCGAAGGCTTCCTTGTAGAGCCGCGTGTGGTCTGAGATGGACCCGATCAGGAACCGTTCGAAGACCATATCGAACCGGTTCGACCCGTACGTCCAGTCCAGCTCGAAATCGTCCACTTCGAACTTGCAGTTCGGCGGCACCCAGCTGGGCTGCACAGGACTTAGATCTGTCCCGATGATCTGCGCCCGCGGGTAGAGATCCGCCATGTCCATCGCCCAGATGCCGCTCCCTGTGCCCAGCTCTAGGATCTCTTCTGGATCCTCGAGCGGGCACATGTGCAGGGCACCGTTCATCTGGAGCCGCTGATTGTGGTGTTCGATGTCCATGCGATTCAGCTCCTGCTCGTCGTTAGGGAAGTGGTACTTCCCAGCCTGGTAGCCATGGTACCGCCGGCCGTGCTCGTATTGGTAGTTCGTAATGGCCGATTCGAGCGAAGTGCTGCTGCTTGCTAGCGAGGCTCGCGAGCCGCCGAAGGTGCTATCATGGTCATTCTGCTCGTCGGCTTCCATGGTGAGAATATCGATGGAGGTGGCAGGTAGATACAGGTCGTCGAAGAGGTGAGAGGCTTGAGGAGTGGGATCAAGGGCGTTTTCGGGGAGGGGGATTCCTCCTATATTTATCCTGCTAGAGCGATTGCTGACCCAATGCGATGGTTCATCCTGTCTGTCGAACCCCAGCTACTCGCGTGTCAGGCGGGTCGAACAATAAGGAAGAAGCAGTTCCGCCGGTGCCATATCCATTGTGTCGGGACCTGAAGTGGCCATATACCCTGCCCGCTGCAAAATGCCCGAAACAGAATGGCAGCTTACCTTTCTATAGGGCGTTCTACCTACCTCGGGAAGAATTTTTTTCACTTCGCACGTATTCCCCTACATACCTCCTACCACGAAACGCTGGTCGAAGTGAGCGAAAGGCTGGCTGTGTCGGCTACGAGTCATGCTCTAGTGGAAACTTTGAATGGGGATTTGGTCGGAGTTAATTGTACGTAGTATCTGATCTCATCACAGCTATAATTCCGTTCATTTGTCATCTTTTAGGTTTTTGGGTTGAAATATCATGTATACACTGTAGTAGTATACTTCTTGCGTCTTTCTCGTCCGCCATTCCTTTCTTAGCCGGGCCGAAGACAGTTGACTTCTGGGTTGCCTAGGTACAGAAGTAGGTACAACAGCAAGCAAGCATCACGACACAGCATAGAACACCACCCCTCTTTCTCACTCTGCCGGCCTGCCCATCTGCAAGCCCCTCTTCCACAGCCGAAACTCGCTTACCATCATCTCGTTTGGACACTCGCCCGTATCCAGTCTAGTCGACGCTCTCAACGCGCAGCCAAACGGCCCATAGCACTGCAAACTAAGGTACGATCCCTGCATCAGGTGCGGTTCCGATGCAGAAGCGCGGCGTAGTAGTCCAGACGCGAGAGGGTGGCACCCCACGCCAGTCCAGCACGACCGTTTGACCGCGCCTTGACAGGCTGGAAGATTGCTCGAGATCCTCTGCTCACATCTGCCGCAAACGTCGTTACATGATCGAGCATTCGTAGTAGGAGGAGTAGTCGTGACCATCAGAGAGCTAGCCCGAATTTCCCCGCCGCCGCCTGGATTTGGTGGGTTTGTAGCGGCCGGCCAAGGGCTATAGTTTGCTATATGGGCAAGTAGAGCCTGTGGACAATCTTCTACGTTTTATCGTAGCTGTTGCGTCCAGGCCAGTCTCTCATCTTCCCTATTACACGAGCTGATGTACCCAACGACTTCTTGAATACCCCACCCCGGCGACCCTCCTCTCTGCCCACCGAATAATCAGAACCAGAGAAGAAGCGATTATTGCTCAGGACCCTTAGAGTTCACCTACCCACCTACCTCCCAACCAACCTCCACCCCGAAAGCAACCATGCCGACCGTCCGTGGCTGCCACCTAGTCGGCAGCGTCCCCCTGCCCAGCACCGAAGACGTCCTGCGCCAATGCACCGCCGGGATGCCGAACCGACTCAAACGCATCCCGGACGGCGAGACCGGCGCACGCAACATGTTCACCATGTTCCAAGCCTCCGTCTTCTCCCCAGTCCCCGAAATGAGCACGCTCTTCCAAATGAACAGCAAGATCCCCGCACGCGACTATACCGCCGCCGAAGTGGACGAGGGGGTCAGGAAGCTGCAAGAAGCCGGGCCCGTGGAGACCGGATACGACACTGCGGCGATCGAGAGCTATGCGGTCTTCAAAAAGATGAAAGCTGAGGGGATTCTGCACCCGACGACAAAATTCCAAGCTTGCATCCCTACCGTGGCTTCCGTGCTGGCTCCCTTTGTGCAAGCGGCTTTCCAGGCCAAAGTCGAGCCGATCTACGAAGAAGCGCTTTTCCGTGCGATCAGACGGATTCAAGATGCGATCCCACATGATGAGCTGGCTATCCAGATCGATCTCGCGGCCGATACGGCGTACTGGGAGGGGTATGAGTTGTTTCAGCCGTGGTTCGGGGATGGGGATCTGGAGAAGGTTAGGGCGCACTGCGTTGACTACGTCGTGAGGATGATTGGACAGGTGGATGGGGATGTGGAGGTTGGGTTGCATAATTGCTATGGTGAGATTTTCCCCCTTTCCCCCCATAGTCTATGTCAGACTGCCATCACCGGGCTGTATGAGCGAGACGTGGATATCACGAACTTCTTGCTAACATATCGGGTCTTTCGGAAATACAGGTGACATGGACCACCGCCACTTCATGGAACCCACCTCGCTCGCCGCACTCGTCGAACGCACTCGGCGCATCTACGAGCAAAGCCCGCACCCCATCACCTTCATCCACTTCCCCGTGCCCAAATCCACCGCCTCCAACCTCGAACCCTTCCTCGCACCCTTAGTCGACCTGCTTCCGACGTTCAAAGAACACAATACCGAGCTCTACCTGGGCGTCGTGCACGAGAACAATTTGGACTTGACGCGGAAGATGGTCGCTGCGGCCGGGGAAGTCTTGGGAGATTTCCCGTTCGGGGTTGCCACGGAGTGTGGATGGGGTAGGACTGCGGCGGGGGAGATTGAGAGTATCCTCAGCATTAGCGCCGAGGTGTCGGAACCGATTTTCTAAGGCTTCTTTCTTTCCTTTCCTTTCCTTTTTTTTTTTTTTTTTTTTTGCTCCAATCTAGCCTGGCAGCCAGTGAACGTCGGATTTATGCGGGAATGTGATCTGGGCGGCACGGTCTACTTCCAGACGTTAGAGTCAGCGGCTTTGCTGCTGCTGCTGCTGGTGGTGGTGGTGGTGGCAAGTTCTTCATTCCAGAGTCCTGACTCCACGGAGCAAGGCTAAATATTTCTTTGAGACACGGGACAGGCGTTCGGTGGCAAGAGCTTTGCTGTATATACCGTGCATGACAGACGACTATCTACAAGACCTCTTTTCACCACTCAACCCATCATAGCTTACTTTGCTCCCTCCTGCAGTCTATCGATTAGCAGGGGAACCCCTAGCGTAAGAGGGCCGCAATAGGGAACTGACGTACTTACAGGAACCCCGCCAATGCATCCATGAACGCGTCGTGATTCTCCAGCATAGGCAAGTGTCCCGCATTAGGAATGCTCTTGAAGGACGTGTTCGGAATGCCGAACTTTTGCATCACTTCCGGCAGCTTCCCGTCGCCTTCACCAGCAACCAGTAGTCCAGGCGTTCTGATGTTGGGGAGGTGAGACTTAAGGTCGTAGTTGCACAGCGCGCCGGCATTCTGTTCAAAACCCGCGACGCTGGCTTGTTGCACCATGGCGAGGACTTTGCTAAAGTTGGGCTTGTCATGGTTCGGTTCGGTGAACCACCGCTTCGTCGTCACTTCCGCCAACTTGCCCATGCCTTCGCTTTTCGCGAGATCAATCCGTTCGCCCCAGGCGGTGTTGTTGGCTGGCGACGCTGCCACATTGCAATCGCACGCTACGAACTTCTCGAGCATGTCTGCATGGCGGATGGCAAAGTTGATGGACGTCACACCGCCCATGCTGACACCGACGACGGCGTGGACTTTAGGGATGCGGAGACGTTGGAGAAGGTACTCGAGATCATCCGCTAGCAGGTCGAACCGCGTTGGGTTGCTACGTGCTGCCTGTTGGACGTAGCCACGGCTGTTGTATCGGAGAGTTCGATACGTCTTGCCATTTATCCCTGTGGTCTGGAGGGCTCTAGCCACATCGTCCCAAATATGGAGGTTCGTCAGGATAGAGTTGACAAAGACGATGACCGGGTCAGATGGGTTTCCTTCCAGCTGGTAGCGGATCTCAGCGCCGTCGGTGGTCACAACAGTTGATGGTGGCTCCTCGAGGGCGTCAAATCGAAGGTGATGCTTCCACTGACGCCGCTCTTTGTCGGAGACTTTCTCCATGATCTTGGCCCTCCAAGGAGTGTCCTGGGCAGCCTTGTGCTCTGGGCCGTCGATACCGTTTTGTTCGGCATAATCGTGGACCGCAAGGCATTCGACCTGCCCAGTGGGCGGCATACCTTTGAGACCTCCCACAACCATCTCAAAGCGCCGCGTCCGCAGCCAGCCAGGAATTCTGGAGAGCATGGGTACGTGCTCTTCGTCGTACCACTTGTTGAATTCCGGCAAGTCGGCCTCGTTCACACGCATAGACACGGCGATAGTTACTGGTGCCGGTGCGTCTCCCACAGAGCCTTTCTCAGCAACGGTACGATAAATTTTACGGTCCAGTGATTCAAATGTGCTCATAACATCCTTCTCCCTGGTCGAACGCTCCTCACGTAGACGAGTGTAGAGTCGCTTGTTCAGTTCCGACAGATCAGTCACGTCGTAGACAGCGCTCCATTCAGGCTTCTGGCCATCCGCGGCAGTATATCTGTCGCCACTTGTTATGTACGGAAGACGAAGGCGAAGTGGTCCATGTTCTTCATTATACCACTCATGGAATGCTTTGTCGTCAGTCTGGGGTCCAGGCTGGATGGCGACTGCCAAATATCCAGGTCCGTTCATCCTGTGTTGATGTAAATGGTTTCACTATCGCGTTTCCTTGTCTTGTCGAAAGGAGAATCCATCTCTGCCACTTGGGATGGCAGTTATTGTGGATGCAGTGTTGGAGCTCTCGGGAACTCTTTCGGCAGAGAGCTTACCCTGGTGAATGTTCTCGCGCTCCGATACTCGCCGGTTTTGGCCTGAGGCTGAAAATATGAGGGTTATCCACCTCAGGGTTCCAATGTCCCACTGTCCCAACTAGGAGTGCACAACATCATTTTAAGCTCTGTCGTGTTTGGTTCAGCAGTTGCGTAGTAGGAATCGGATCGCCGGGCAGAAATTGGCATCACACCGTATCTCGCAGTGAGCAGTTTCATGCAAATTCCAATGAGCGGGTTGGACATTATGACGGCGTGTACGTTTGCCAGCGGAAGCCTTATCATCGCTTCGGCCAAAAACACTGTCGCATCTCCGAATTTGTGTGGCGCGCGCGCAAGCCGACAAGGACCTCTACACTAGCTAGTATAGACCTATTAATATGGAGAGGGTTACATTCCAAGAACCCATGAGAGCCCCCAAAGAATTGTACATTAAGACTACCCCACATTAAACTTCCAATGAGTCCAACTTTTACAATACAACACCTTCGTACATATTCGTGTAATCACAGACGCCAACGACCACCAGCAATCCGAACAGCATGCTTCAACAAAACAAGACAAATCTCCCAAAAGCTATTCCGCATATTAAAACATAGCGAAGACGACGCATAGCAGAGTCAGCGCTGCAATGCCCGCCTGAGCCGTCCTGGTCGCCATGCCAGTATACGGCTCCGCTGTTGTCAACGCCCCAGTGGCATTACCGCCAGTATCCGTCGAGTAGGCCGTAGAAGGCTTCGCTGTCCCGTTGGTGCTGGCCAGGGCGGGAAGACTGGTCACAGTCGATGAGCTAGCGTTGCCGAAGAGGGCGTAGTTGGCCATCATCCGGGGACACATGGCTCGGAGATGGGTCAAGGCCGCTTTGTTTTGTCAGCAACGGTCCTTACTTCGAGACGATGTAGGAAGAGTGAAAGGCCTACCTTGGTTCTCAGGCTCTGCAGTTCGACAGATCATCTTCGCGCTCTTGCCGCCAGTAAACTGACAGCCGCCTTCCTCCAAGTCATCCAGGCTCAACTGCGTGGACTCGCCCTCGCAGCCTTCGTTGGCGTATATCTCCACATGACATGCCTTAGCCATTGCCTGCGATCCGCCATCTGTAACAAAGCTGCGGAATGCGTAGGGGCTCGTCGTGCAACGGCCGTCACCGTGCAAAGTCAAAGTATCACCCGGCTCGGTGGACCCAGGGACTAGCGATTGTTGGCAGGAATACAGGATCTTGGGGGTGTATGCCAGAGTCATATAGCCGGCGAGATTGGTGTGGGTGCATGTTGAGTTCACACAATCGAGGACCGATGGAAGCGTGTCTGGAGAACAGACGGCTTTGAGTTGACTGGTGGGAGGGAGACATGCATCCTAGACAGGTCAGATGCTTGAGGATTATAAAGGATGGAATGGCCAGGTACTAAGCAGGCTGGTCTGGCGGGCTGAGCCTGGACAGACGTGAGAAGAGCGACGAGCCACAAGAGAGCAGGAAGCATTTTGGTGACAGGCGAAGACTCTCGGGAGGGGATTGCAAGCGAGTGGAGGCGGATGAGAGTTGGTCGAGCCAGGTCGAGCCAGTGAGCTATGGAAAATGCAGGCAATGGCGAGAAAAGCAAAGACAAAAGTGAATTGATGAAATCGGGTTGTTGCAACTTTCCAACGTTATTATTGCGAGCAATTTTCTCCCATCTGAGGTACCGCTTCCTTGACTGCCATGTTGAATGGCGATTGACGCTGCGTGTCTGGGTGGCAACGGCAGGTGTTCTGGCTGGAACACCCAAGACGAAAGAGCAAGGTTACTGCTCAGAATCAGGCATGCGCTTTCAGAGAAGAACCTCAAGGTTGGAAGTCGCCATAGCTAACGCAGGCCAAAGCAAGACAACCGACACTTGCCATAGCACCTAGGTAGCTACCGACATAGGTGTACAGTCTAAACTTGCCATAAGAATCGCAAAAATTACACGTATCTCATTGCTATAGAGGCAGTATTGTTAAATAAAGGTCAATACAGTAGCATCTAGAGCGAAAAAGCTAACGGGGATTCATAAATATAGAGCGGTATTGCTAGTCAAAGGAATCGTACATCGAGTTCGACCTGTATGAGCGGTTGAGACCGTCCAGACAGAAAACTACTCCTCGGGACTGCCCAGGTGGCATGGACTGTAAACGTCATGATGGATGTGGCTCTCTTCGGTCGAGTGGCTGCGTAGAATTATCTTTCATAACGCTGAGTCTTCACGTATACTGTGTAGTGTCATGGCCGTATAGCACACGGCGAAAATCTACGTATGATAGTGTTCATTCCACCCGAATCAATCATATGCAAATTCCCGTGTGAGATCTTCAGCGCAAGTCCTCTAGAGGCGACATCGGGTGTCGTCGGCCTCGGCAATGGCTGCTGACTTTGCAGCGTGCTGATTGGCTGGAAATAAGGCTAGCATTCGCGGGAAACGGCAGCGGCGAGACATACGACATCGACTCTGTTGCTGGCTCGGAAACGAAACGCCTCCATCTCGACTGTCAATCTCCGCTCTCCCACCACTACCACCACTACCACCTACATCTCCACCTCCCATAGCATCTGGCTGGAGTCGACAAGATGCTGTCCAACTCCTTCAGGCGCTTCGCCGCCCCCCGCAGCGCGCTCTCGCGCCAGCTCCAGCAGCGCAACTTCTCCCGCACCACACCCGCCAACAAGATCATCACCCCCAACGGGCCCCTCCGAGCGAAGGAAGCCTCGCCCTTCGTCTCCAACAAGTATCCCGTCATAGACCACGAATACGATGCCCTCGTCGTCGGTGCTGGTGGCTCCGGCCTGCGTGCCGCCTTCGGTCTGGCAGAGGCCGGCTTCAACACCGCCTGTATATCCAAGCTTTTCCCTACGAGATCACACACCGTCGCCGCCCAGGGCGGTATCAACGCCGCGCTGGGCAACATGCACGAGGACGACTGGCGGTGGCACATGTACGACACGGTGAAGGGTTCGGACTGGCTGGGTGACCAGGATGCCATTCACTACATGACCCGTGAGGCGCCTGCCTCGGTCTACGAGTTGGAGAACTATGGCTGCCCATTCTCGCGTACCGACGACGGCAAGATCTACCAGCGTGCCTTCGGTGGTCAGTCGCAGCAGTTCGGTAAGGGTGGCCAGGCCTACCGGTGCTGTGCCGCTGCCGACAGGACCGGTCACGCCCTGCTGCACACCCTGTACGGTCAGTCGCTGAGGCACAACACCAACTACTTCATCGAGTTCTTCGCCATTGATTTGATCATGGAAGATGGCGAGTGCAAGGGTGTTGTAGCCTACAACCAGGAAGACGGCACGCTCCACCGATTCCGTGCCCACCACACCGTTCTGGCCACTGGTGGCTATGGCCGTGCTTACTTCTCTTGCACCTCCGCACACACTTGCACGGGTGACGGTATGGCTATGGTTGCACGTGCCGGTCTTCCCAACCAGGATCTCGAATTCGTCCAGTTCCACCCGACTGGTATCTACGGTGCTGGCTGCCTGATCACCGAGGGCTCTCGTGGTGAGGGTGGTTATCTGCTCAACTCCGAGGGTGAGCGGTTCATGGAGCGTTACGCCCCGACCGCCAAGGACCTGGCATCCCGTGACGTCGTCTCTCGCTCCATGACTATGGAGATCCGTGACGGCCGTGGTGTCGGACCGGACAAGGACCACATTTACCTGCAATTGTCTCACTTGCCTCCGGAGGTCCTCCACGAGCGTCTCCCAGGTATCTCTGAGACCGCCTCTATTTTCGCTGGTGTCGATGTCCGCAAGCAGCCCATCCCTGTGCTGCCCACCGTCCACTACAACATGGGTGGTATCCCAACCAAGTACACTGGTGAGGTTCTTACCACGGATGAGAAGGGTCAGGACCAGATCGTCCCAGGTCTCTACGCCTGCGGTGAAGCGGCCTGTGTCTCTGTCCACGGTGCTAACCGTCTTGGTGCCAACTCTCTGCTGGATCTTGTCGTCTTCGGCCGTGCGGTCAGCCACACGATCCGCGACAAGGCTTCTCCAGGCAAGGCTCACCCCGAGATCTCCGCCGATGCCGGTGCCGACTCTATCGCCACCATCGACCACGTGAGAACCGCCGACGGCCCGAAGAGCACCAACGAGATTCGCAGCGCTATGCAGAAGGTCATGCAGACGGACGTTTCCGTCTTCAGAACCCAGGAATCGCTTGACCAGGGTGTGAAGAAGTAAGTTTGCCTCACATGAACACATACCTGAACCCATCACTAACCACCCTCTTTCCTACAGGATGAACGACGTCGACCAAATGTGGAACCAGATCGGCCTGAAGGACCGCTCGATGATCTGGAACACGGACCTGGTCGAGTCGCTCGAGCTCCGCAACCTGCTGACGTGCGCGGTGCAGACGGCCGAAGCGGCCGCCAACCGCAAGGAGTCCCGCGGCGCCCACGCCCGCGAGGACTTCCCCGACCGCGACGACGAGAACTGGATGAAGCACACCCTGACCTGGCAGAAGAAGCCCCAGGAGCAGACCCAGATCGGCTACCGTGCCGTCGAGATGAACACCCTCGACGAGGCCGAGTGTAAGGCTGTCCCGCCTTTTGCTAGGAAGTACTAGATGAATGTCTCTGAGGATGGGTGACAAGGGTTAGATGTGGTAGGGTGGAGTTTTTTTTTTAGTCTTTGTAAATACTAGGTTTTAAGCGGCATACGTGCGTGCATGCGTGCGCGTGTGTGTAAGTGGTTGTTGACTCTTATGTTCAGATTCTTCTTGTGTTTTGTCAGTGCAGACGAGAGGCGTTCTAAAGGTTATGGCATTTGCGTATTTTCCACTTCTTCTCTACTCTTTCACCCTCAAGTGTAAGTCCATTGCTCTTTACCGAAGCATGTTATGGGGGTTTTGGCGTGGAAATTCTGTCTGACCTTCCCGTGTCCTTTCCTTTTGCGGGGAGAAGGATGTTGCAGGATGGCTAGATTGTTTCCATCCTGACCACCATGATAATCGCCGAGAACGCCGCTCGATGCAGCGCAAAGATCTGTAACCAGGCTGCTAACCTGGGATGCCTTTAGGCATCTTACGCACTTCTCAGGCCCCAACATCTTGCCTATTTACGGCTGAGAGTGGCAGCGCACCATCAGCGCTTAAAGTGGAATACTAGCGACCGGATGGTGCTCTTCTCCAGTCCTCCCTACACCATACATCTAACGGGTGTACAGGGCTATATTTGGTTAGAGTAGTCAGAATGGGTGAGGCGTGGCCTGCCGCATTTGACAGGCCTCTGCGGCGTGATAGCAATTATGGACCGTCTGAGTCGTCTACAGCAGCGACTACACGAGACCATTCCATTCTCAACGGTTGGGGTTATCTGCGCAGGTATCGCTCTGCGCCACCTGTAACTTCCACTTGAAATTCGGGCATTTGCTAGGGGGTTTTTGGTCCGATTTATGAACTTCCCTCTCTCAAAATGGTGATTCTGTTCAGAATGCTCACGTAGCTTACTGCAGTCGCAGATGGAGAGTTCAACCTTCGAGAAACCTTCGAGAATGGCAGGGATCATGCGCATGCAGGTATGAGTAGTCGACTCATGTGTGGACGAGAGGGGATTCGCCTGACGATGGCTGTGGTGGATGGGTCATCTTTTCTAATCCTCCGTTTATCCATTTGCGATCATTCAATTTCCAGTCCGGGGTAAGGATTTTTCTACCATAAAAAGTACCTAGGTAGCTACCTCCAGAGCAGGAGATGGCGGTAGCGTTGTGCTTTCCTCCCGGATTGCACGCCATAAAGCGCCACAGGCAGAAGACCAGGAAGGAAACCAGGAAGGAAGACTCCCCTTGAAATGAAGGTGCAGTCTCTAAAAAGTACTTGCCCTACTCTTGACTTTGGCCGCTCCCTCTCGATCGTCCCTTATCCTGGTAGAGGAAATGGCGCCTGTATCGTTCCGTACGACATCGATCAAACATCGCATCGTTTCTCCTCCAACGACCCGCACTTTAACAATAATAGCACCACTCTCGGCACGACGACCACGCATAGAAGAATGGCATACATAGCATCCCTCTCCTCCCTCGCATCGACCACCCTCGCACCATCCCACACCACAGCCCTCACCACTTTCTTCGCCAGTGTCAACGCCAGCGCACATCCCGTCCAGGTAGCCGATCTGGCCCGATACGACAACATGAATACCAAGGACTTCAGCCACTTCGCTTATTCGCTCAACTATACGCAGACGGGATGTTTTAGCCAGGGAGCCTTGCCCGTGGCATTGGCTAGCGAGGATATTTGTCTACCGGGGTGGTACTGTACGTATACTCTCTCTTCTCAAGTTTCTCTTCCTGCCTTTGCGTCAGGGGGAGCTTATAGGCATCCATAAGGAAGACGTTTAATCCATTTTCCACTCTCCATTTCCCCCCCCTTGTTCTTGTTCTTGTTCTTTTTTATCTTTTTTTTTTAAAAAAAAAGAAAAGAAACCCACTTGCCCTGTTTCTTCCAACAATCATGCAACACACGCATGACCATTAAGACTTCAAAGGGTTGCCAAGAGGGAGAAACAAACTAAATCAGAATCATTCTCAGGTCCCAACTCCTCCCCCCTCAACCCGCCACAGTCCTGTCCGCCCTACGAGCGCTGCCAGATCCTGCGCGCGAACCGGCTAAGCTGTAACCCACAGGGGCTCTACGAACCCATCATCTGTCCCGCGGGATTCTACTGTCCTTCTTCTTCTTCCACCACCACCACCACCTCTTCTTCTTTCTCCTTCGGTGATGGGAAAGAAGTACGAGGCAGAGGAGCCGGAGAGGCGAGAGGAGGGAAAGAGAAGAAAATCTGTCCGAAGGGACATTTTTGTCCGCAGGGTTCGGTAGAGGCGATGAAATGTGATTGGGGGGCATATTGTCCGATGGGGGCGGTGAAGCAGGTGAGGGTTGTGCCGTTGGGGGTTTTGGTGTTGGTTGATGGGTTGGTGGTTGTGGGGTGGTGGGTCGGGAAAGGGGTTGGGAGGTTGGAGAGGAGGAGGCGGAGAGGGAGGAAGGGCAGGGTGAGGGAAGGTGGAAAGGGGGGGGAAGGGGTGGAGTTGTTGCGTCGTCGGTGTTCTTCTGCGAGAGGGAAGCGAGGCGGGAGGTCCTTGGATTCACCGCAGCAGGACAACAAATCGGCTTCGCCTTCGAGAGAGGTTGGGATGCCTAGCCGTCGGGTGAGCGGACGGGTAGACAATATGGACGGCTGTACCGATAACGACGACACAGACTCATCCCTTTACGAAGACGACGGCATTCGTCTCGAAGAGGATTTCCAAAGCAACCCACACTTCCAGTCCTTCCTGCAAAGCATCTCCCACGCAATCGAAACCACCTCCCTCGGCCTCACCTTCGACTTCGAGAACCTCTGCGTCAGCACCCACACAGGCCAGAAGATCCTACAACAAATCACAGGCAGCATCCCGCGCGGCAGCTGCTGGGGGATCATGGGACCCTCAGGGGCGGGGAAGAGCACATTGGTCAACGTACTAATGGGAAAAATTAAGACGAGCTCCGGAACGATCAAGATAAACGGATGTGCGAAAGCGACGACGCGGGAATACCGGAAAGTGATAGGCTATGTACCCCAAGACGACATCCTGGTCCCGGAACTGACAATCCGGGAGAACATCCTGCATTCCGCACGGTGCAGGTTACCGGCGCGATGGCGGGATAAAGCGATCCAGACGCACGTCGACGCGCTGATAGGCTGTCTGCAGCTCTCGCACGTGCAGGACTCGCAGGTCGGGGACGTAAACCGACCGGGTGTCAGCGGGGGCCAGAGGAAAAGGACGAGTATTGGGATCGAGCTCGCAGCGGCGCCAATGGCGATTTTTCTCGACGAGCCGACGAGTGGGCTGGATGCGTCGAGTGCGGCGAGTCTGATGCGGTTGTTGAAGGGGATTAGTCGGTTAGGGGTGACGATTATCGCGATTGTTCACCAACCCCGAGAGCAGATCTTCTACGGCTTCGATCAGGTGTTGTTGCTTGCGCAGGGGCGGATGGTGTATGCTGGGCCTACGGGGGAGATGGAGGAGTACTTCGAGAGGATGGGGTTCCAGTTCCCGCTCCGCGCGAATCCCGCCGACACACTCATGGACATCCTCACGGGGGATGGCGCACAGTACGCTGTTGGCGGGGGAGCGGCCAAAACCCGTGGATCGCAAGTCGACCATCTCATTGACGAGTGGAAAACCAAAGGGCAGGATCCCAGGCACCAGGACACCCATCCACACCACCTCCTCGACAACCCCATCACCCCAACCAAACCCCTCCCCCGCCGCTCCAACACCACCCCCTCCCTCCCAACCCTCCACAACCGCAGCGCAACCCTCCCGGCCCAAATCCTACACAACCTCCACCGCGCCCTGCTCATCCAGACCCGCACCCCAGGGACCCAGATCTCCGAACTCCTGTGCAGCACACTAGCCGGCACCCTAATAGGCCTAACCGCGTATCCCTCACACGGGAACTTATTCCAAGGGATCCCGCATTCCCCCTTCTCCGCTCTCGGGTCCGCCGTGGACTACATTTCGACCCCGCAACTGGGGTTGCTAGCGGGGATGAGCATCGGACTGTGTGCTTCGGCGCCGGGGTATTGGGTCCTCGGGGCGGGCAGGGAAGTGGCGATGCGGGAGCGGAGGGCGGGGGGGTCGGTGGTTGCGGATTTTGTGGGGAAGCAGGTGGGAGTGCTGCCGCGGTTGGTGGGGAGTAGTTTCCAGTTCACGGTGGTGTTGGATTTGCTGGCTTCGCCGTCGCGGATGGGGTGGGCGAGGATGTGGGGGGTGAATCTGGGTTACTTCTGGTGTATTTACGGGTTAGCGGGGGTGGTGAGTGTAGGGGTGAAGAGGAAAGAGGATGGGCCGTTGATTGCGGTGTTGGGGAGTTTGGTGATTGGAGTGTTGGGGGGTGTGGCGCCGCCGTTGAGTCGGGTGAAGGAGTGGGGGGTCGAGTGGTTCTGGCGGTTGTCGCCGGGGGTGTGGTTCGCGGAGGCGTATTTTACGGAGAATCTTGAGCCGCTGGGGGGTTTGTATAGGGTGGATTTGGCGAGTCAGACGGTTGGGTATACGTTGGGGCGGTTTGGAGTGGATTTCGGGTAAGTTCTTTATCCTCTAGCTGCTCGTTTCTGTCTTGTGATCTGGTGGTTTTGGGGTGGGGGAGAGAAGTGGGCTTGCTGATTTGTGTGTGCTGATCTTGAGAGCAGAATATTGTTTTTGATCGGATTTGTGTACCGCATCATTGCATATCTCGGACTATTGTTGCTTCATCGCGACAGAAAGCTGTAAACTTGACGTTAGCAGTACAAGATAGATATCGAGATTCTTACAAAGATACTAGTCGATCCGCTCACACGTAGAGCGTCGAACCCTTCCATCTTCTCCTTCTTGTTCCCCATTAATACTAGTTCCGCGTTGATGAAAACCACCGTGAAGCCAGCACAGACCTAATCGAATTGAGTATCGAACCCTTCCATCTTCTCCTTCTTGTTCCCCATTAATACTAGTTCCGCGTTGATGAAAACCACCGTGAAGCCAGCACAGACCTAATCGAATTGAGTATGAGATGTGACCCGACGCCAAAATTGTAGAATAATGCTGAGATACACCGTCTGAAGCAGCCAGAACAGTCCTGTTGCCTGGACATGAAGAAGACACAAGCAAAATTCTTTCGGATATCTCTCGACCAAAACCCCCTCCAATCCCAATGCTTTTGAACCTTCGTTCCCGACTGGCTCAGGGAAAGAATCATCACTCATACCTCCAAAGGGGGTCAAATGAAATCTCGCACTACCACAGGGAGAGCCAGTCCAACATCACTTCTTTTCCCAGATCACTCCCCTTTCCCCCACCCCTTGCCCTCGTGCTGCCATTTCCCAAAAATCAAACCCTATCCGTATTCGGGTAATTATCCTTCCCAACCGGATTCGCCGGCCCCCCTCTCTGCCCCAGCACCCCACCAACATCAAACCCTTCCCTCTGCTGCTCCTGGACCGCCTCACGGAGAGGGGCCTGCTCGCGCTTCTTACGGTCGAGGTCGGTTTCCATACCCGGTTCGCCGCCGCCGCTGAGGACGGCGGGGTTGTTGCCTGTCACGGCGTCGGCGATCTTGCCTTCCCCCGGGGCAGCCATCTGTTCGGCTTCGAGTTCGTTGCTGCGGCCTACGTCCTGGTGGGTCAGGCCTTGGGCTTCTTCGCCGGGACCGGCGCCGACGATCCCGCGGCCTAGACTGCTGGGGGTGGCTTCGGAGTAGCTGGCTTGTTGGGCGGGGATGCGTTGGTCGCTAGGGAGGGGGAGGAGAGGTTAGCTGGGGATTGGGGCTTGGAGAGGAAAGAGTGTGATATACGTTGGTTGTTGGGCGGCTTCTCTTGCGTGACGCTGGGCGGAGACTTGCTCGGCAGGTTCCTTGGTGATGGGGTTGCCTTGGGTTTCGTAGACTTGGTCGAGCGGTGGTTGGGCGGGGCCGGTGGGGTTGAGGTCGTCGTGAGCCATGGTGGTGGATGATGTCTTGTCGGGTTACTGTACGAGAACGATTGTTTGATTATGTTGTAGACACAGGAAGGTCAAGGTGATTGGGAAAAAAGCAAATATTAAAGTCAATGGGGTTATCGATGAGATCTCATCAAATCGCCGGGGAATCAATCAATTCCATCGCATGATGAGATCAACTAATGTCGACTGGACGCTACCCCGCTTTCGTCATATCGCGTCGATTTCCAGCACGCGTGAGCGTCATTGCCTGTCATCGCGTTGCTCCGAGACATTGCAGACACGGCTGAGGAACATTGATCAACGACATCAAATCGCCACCCTTCTTCATTTCTTTCTCTCCTCCTCAATTCCTCCACCCATCTCGAATCGGACACATCACTTGAATCATCGGTGTCAATCCTCTAGATATTCCCCATCCAAACCCCAACTGGACACCAACTCAATCCGATACACCATATAAATCCTCAATCCCCATTGTATAGGAACCACTTCAAACACCATAAACATGGCAGCACTTGGCAACATGACACGCAAGGACATCCTCGGCAAAGTTTACAAGATGGTCCCGCCCATGCTGGAGAAATTCCACAAAGGTATCATTCATCATATAATGACCCGAACTTGATTAGAAAAAAAAAAAAAAAAGAAAAGAAAAAGAAAAGAAAAGAAAAAGGACCCCATGGCTGACCTCCCCTATCCAACCAGGCCAACTAGGCCGCGTAGCCGTCATAGGCGGGAGCGAAGACTACACCGGGGCGCCGTACTTCTCCGCCGCCGCGTCCGCAAAACTAGGCTGTGATATGGTAAGAGTTTCACCCAGTGGAGTCGCCACCCATCCCCCCACTATCTTCACCTATCCACCACCGCCAATCGCTAACCGCATTCTCCCTCTTTGAATCCAAACAGTCCCACGTAATCTGCGAACCGGGCGCAGGCCAAGTAATAAAAACCTACTCGCCGAACCTCATGGTACACCCCTACATGCGACAGGAAAAGAACCTCCAAAACGGGGAAACCATCGACAGCGTCGCGGCGAACGTGATCGCGATGCTAGACCGCCTGCACGTAATCGTGATCGGACCGGGACTAGGCCGGGATCCGGCAATGCAAGAAGTCTGCGCGCGGGTAATCGTGGAAGCGAAGAGGAAAGGGGTGAGTTTCGTGCTAGATGCCGACGGGCTGTACCTGGCTCAGACGCGGCCGGAGTTGGTGAAGGGGTACAAAGAGTGTATCCTCACCCCGAACGTGGTGGAGTTTGGGCGGCTGGCGAAGAGCCAGAATATCGATGTTGAGAAGGAGGAAGAGAGTAAGTTGTGTGAGAAGTTGGCGCAGGCGTTGGGCGGCGTGACGGTGATTAAGAAGGGGAAAGTGGATTTTATTTCTAATGGGTCGCATACGTTGGTTTCGGATGGGGAGGGGGGGTTGAAGAGGTCGGGTGGGCAGGGGGATACGTTGACGGGTTCGCTGGCGACGCTGTTGTGTTATCGGAAGGCGTACTTGGAGAAGTTGTGGGAGCACGAGGGGGACATGGGGTCGGAGGAGTTGCTCGCGTTGTGTGCGTATGGGGGTTCTGCGGTCACGCGGGAGTGTTCGCGGTTGGCGTTTAAGAAGTTGGGAAGGTCCATGCAGGCGGCTGATCTGACCGAGCATGTGCATCCGGCTTTTTTGGATGTGATTGGCGAGAAGCCTACGGAGGAGTCGAAGTTGTAGAGGAGGGGAGAGAGTACGATGTAGATGCATGAATTGGGGGGGGGGGGGGGGGGGGGGGGGGGGGGGGGGGGGGTTCTTTTATTTCAAAATGTTTCGAGCGGTTTTTTTAGACATGGAACCCCCAGATGGAGCCATGTAGATCTGCAATCGTCGGCGCGCACCCCATGCCCTTCTTCTTGCCTCCATGGCCAAGTCGACATGTGCCGCTGGCCTGCAACGACTACATGCATGCGGCCCTTGCGCACGGTAATGAAGAACAACCGTAGGACACGATCACACATCCCCTCCACACCCCGAGTCGAAGCAATGCATCCTCTTCAATTTCTTTCGCCCTGTAATCAACTAGGGTATAACATCCTTCTTCCAATATCGCGATGGTCTGCCATTGCGCTGCTCGGCCGGCGCTTCGCTGTCACAGTCATAGAGACCAGGAAAGGAAAAAGCGGTAGGTAGGCTAGGGGCTGGCGGGAGAAATGAAGCTCTGCGATGCGTGCGGATGACTTGCTGGGTCTCCTGCTGCTGCATGAAGCTGGTGGTCGTGTGGATGTGGCGAACTCGTCTGTTCCTGCTTTTTCTATCCCTCCACTTTTTATTTGGTTTGATTTTTTTTTTTATCGCCGAGAGCCTCGAATGGACAACTCGGATGGCCTTGAAAGAGGGTGAGAGAGTGGGAAATTGGTGTTTGACATATGAGAAAAGTAAACCTCCCCAGTTACGAGTAAAACGAAGGTTCCTCACTCCTTTGCTCACACGAGCGAAGCATGCTCCCGGCTATGCCGTATTGCTTTCGAGGATCCGTAAAGCGCTCCCGCCATCTGTGTCCCACGAAAATCATCCCTGAGATTGAGACGAGTGTGCGAATTCCCCAGGTCCACGGTAAAGCACTTGCAGATAGTCCTAGGCCATATTTCAACGCTGTCGACCGCTATCCGAGTAGCATTTGACAGAGTTGAAGGAGACCACTGATGAAAGTGTGCTTCCTCTCACCACATAGCTATTTCTTAACCGTCAAAATCATGCTCACGCTGTGTTAATACACTATAGCGCCCACCAGATCGGGAGCCTAACTTGTATGGGAAAGCAGACAGGCAGTGCCATCTATAGCGGCGCTTAATGAGTATTGCTGACCCGCCGCGAACAGTACATACTTCGTAGCCAAAGTCAAGAGGCAAGCAAGCTCCGAAGCTTCGACCCCTAAGCCTGCACCGCCCTGATGCCTAGAAAGCAGAAGAATTGCTTCCCTTATTATAGCGAAAGTGAAAGTTGTACACCAGGAAAAGCTTGATATAGTTTTCGGCTTTTTCAGAACGGGCTATATCGCGCTGTCACCCTTTCTCCGACCCCGTATCAACGATTGTATGGGGAAGAGAGCGGAGAACCTGTTCAATCTCTCGGTGGCTTTGCTGGTATTTGCATATGCTTACATGTCGACATCATCCGCGGCCTGGAGTGGATACACTACAGTGAAGCGCAGCATGGCAAAATGAGAGAGATCGGGAGGGAGTTCGTGTGGACTGTGAACAGGTCATGTCATCTGAGTTTCTAAAGACAGAAAAAACGGGACACACGCGATCTGCGGCTCATAGATTCGCGTTCACCATGTTCATCATGGCCAGGGATCTGATGTGGGCTTGGGATGATCGGCTTGCGAACGTGATGAGAGGATGCGGATGTCATAGCAACGAGGGCGAATAACAGTAGTACAGTAGTCCAGTAGTAGTTGTTGTTGTTGAATAGCGAGTCTAGACGCCACCCCGCCCGACCAGATATTCGTAATGCTGTGGCGCAATACCAAACCCCAAAGTCTTTCACAGCAACTGACAGCATCATCAAGACACCGTGCTACCCGAATGGCTGGGATCTGGGGTCCCTGCCATCTTGTTTTGGAAACATATGCTGGGCGGAGTACCTAGGTAGTGATTACGCGTGTGTGGGCGTACGTGTGTGCTACGCGGTCGCATGGGCGATCGAGGAAGCACACAGGTCTGGAAGCAGGCACAAGTGCAGGAGAAAAGCATGGGGTCAACAGCAGCTGGGGCTTCTGATCAGCCGTCGAATCGGAGACCACGCGTCTCCCGAAAGTCGGTTGCTGCATGCAGCATGCAGCACACACACAGACAGCATGCATCGGATCTGCAGTGGCCAGGGTTGCTACTGCAGGGGGGCAATGTGGCTATGTATGTCTGTACTGTATCCAAGCGAAGGTGGCAAGGCTGATGAGGTGTCCAAGCTAGCCTGCAGGCTCGCGAGACTTTGTCGTCGCTCTCTTGGGGGTTTGCACAATCGCAGCATACTAGACACACCCTGATCTAGGACGGTCGGGCAGAGCGAGAAGAATGGCCGGGCGAAATTGAGAAAAAGCGTCGGATATTTGACTTTTTCGGGCGTGTTTCACATGCATCGCCAGGGTCATTAGGTTGATTAGCTGCCTCCGTTAAGATTTAGGGTGACATGGAGTAGCGCAGGGCTTAATCCTGGTTGAGTTCCGTGCCTGGACACATTCACCAATCAGCGACCCTCTCGACTCTTCTCGACCACTGCGCCGCCCGCCTTCCCCTGACCCTAGGCCGGTTTCGTGAAACAGCCGGCTTGCCTGGTCTTGTCACTTCGACGCTGCAAGCTATTACAGTCAAAAGGCCCTCGTCACGCTCGATCTTGCACAATTCCCTCCTCACTTACATTCCTCCCAGCTCACCATCCGACTGCGCCTACATTCGTTACTCAGCCATCTCTACTTGTATCACCATCCGACGAACCGATAACTCTCTACAGCTTTTTAATTCCCCCAAAACCACCATCACAATGCGTGCTACCCTCTTCGCTCTCGCCGTCGCCGGCACCGCTTCCGCTGTCGCCATGGACGACGCCTCCAACTTCATGGACGACACTGCGCCTTCTGGCTACGACAACGTCGTCACTCAGATCTCTGATGGTAAGCACCAATGCTATATTCGACCCCAGCGAGGGCTGCATTCTAATTCCTTCCCAGGTCAGATCCAAGCACCAGCTACCACTGCTGCCACCAGCGAGGCTGCCGCCTCCACCATGGCCGAGACCACCGCTGCACCTGCTACTTCCGCCCCGGCTGAGGCTGCGACCTCTGCCCCAGCCGCCTACGGTTCGACCTCCGCCATGATCGCCTCATCCTCCCCCGTCCCCGCAGCCGAGAGCACCAGCGAGGTAGCACCCGTAGCCGGCTCATCCACCACGGCAGCCGCCAGCTCCGCCCCAGCCGAAACCACCGCCGCCCCTGTCGCATCCGCCTCATCAGAAGTCGCACCAGTCGGCAGCTCCGTTTCCACCAACGTCCCAGTCCCCGCGAACGCCACATCCGGCGTCTCCTCCGCCCCAGCCGCCGCCACGACCCCCGTCGTCAACGGCGGCAACTCCACCATGCCAGGCGGCTACGCCAGCGGCACTGGCGCCTCGGGCCTAACCACCTCCTTGTCCACCGCAACCGGCACCTCTGGATCTGGCTCCGGCTCCGGCTCATCCACCGCAGGCGCCGCAGGCGGCAGCTCGGGCTCTTCCACCGCCTCAGGCGCCGCCGCTAGCCAGACCAATGGCGCCGCCCAGCTGCAGGTCGCAGGCCTGACGTTCGCGGGTTTCCTCGCTGCTTTCTTCGCTTAAGCGGAAGCGCGCACGGCGATGGATGTGTGCGGCCGGGAGCCGAATGCATTCACTTTTCTTAAACGGAGTTTAAGCATGGATGGGAATAATACCAGGAGTCTTCTCACACCTTGAAGAGCTCCTTCAGGTCGGAAGGCGGGGCGCATATGATTTGATATAGCGGGCCACACCGGCTTAGCTTTGATATAATGTTCAAACAAAAGGGAACATGCACATTTTTTTTAACGACACACAAAAGAAGACTGTCATATTTAGCGAACTTTTTTATTAGATCAAGAAAATGTACTGCAGATATTGAACAAATGCAACGAAAGAAAGAAAAAAAAAAAGTTTATCGCTTACTTTCATTTTATCTTGTCGAGGTACTATCGCAATCATTCAATTTCTACTAATCGCTTAGTCGTGTTTCGACATAAAACAAGAACAAACGTTAGGTACGTCGTCGTCCTACAACTCGAATCCTCCTCGTAGACTACTACGCTCGGTATAAGGAACGTTAGAAAACGATAGGCGTTAATACCGGTTTCCCGTTTTTGTTTTAGTAGACGCTTTTAAGAGTTGGTGTGCACTATAGTCATTGTATCGCATGTCTTTTATATTTCGTACTCTTTTTTTCTTCCTTTTTTTCTACCTTTTTTTCTTATTAGGAGCTAGACAATTCTCCTTTTAACTTGCGAGATTTTGTGGAAAAATGTATATACGGTCTTCGAGCAATAGATACTGTGAGTACCTAACTAGAGATGTGGCTACATGGATCTGGAAGTGGAGTTCACGATAGGGCCCTTCGCTAGGCTATCTAACTAAACCCCGCCGCACTTTCCCCTCCTGCCTCAGGCGCGGCTACCATCCCCCCCTCCAAGCTTCCCGTCCAGCTTCCAACATCAAGGTGTCCCCATTCCAACGCATCCTATTCCCCCGGTTTCCTCCCCTTCTTCTTCGAGAATGTCCACGCAACAACAACAACAACAGCAACCCAAAGGCCATTCCCGCCATGATACCGCGCTAATCCACGGGCTGACGACGTCGGAGGTGCAACAGCTCTCCGAAGCGTGTATTGAGGCGAAGGGGAGGGCGTACTGTAAGGACTCACTTTCCCTTACCCTACTCTGCCATACTTCATCACTATTCTTTTTTTCTTTTTTTCGGTCTTGTCTTTTGCTTAACAGATACTTGGAAAAGAGAAGGAGATTTTTTTCTTTTTTTAAAAAAAAGAAAACGAAGCAAGGGTGGGAAAAACCCAAAGTAATAGTAGCTAACCCAGTAATAAATAAATCCAGGTCCCTACTCGAATTTCCGCGTCGGCTGCTCCATCCTGCTCACCAGCGGCGAAGTGGTTAGAGGTGCAAACGTCGAGAATGCCGCGTACCCCGTGGGCACGTGTGCGGAGCGCGTGACGATTGGGAATGCTGTGACGCAGGTACGTATTCAACTCTCTTCTCTCTATGGAAAAAAAAAAAAGAAAAAGAAAAAAAAGAAAAAACAACTATTTGCCACCTCCTCGCCCCCCAGCGGCTACTTTGCCGACGAGGACGGAGGCTAGGAAGACTTACCCCCGAAGAAGGAAGGCGGGGAGAAGGAGGGAGGGAGAGATCAAAGGTCTTTGGAGGCTGATTTTTTTCGAAACAATTGCAGCATCGAGCGAAAAAAGGCGATTTCCGCGCCATAGCCGTCGCGACTGATATCACTCCCCCCGCGAGCCCCTGTGGGATGTGTAGACAGTTTATCCGGGAGTTCTGCGAGGTACGTTTTACGGAATACTGTTGATTGAAAAAAAAAAAAAAAAAAAAAACCGAAACAAAATCATGATCCCCCGGCCCCCCCCTTTACCCCCCACACAGCCCTCCTACCATCCCTCCCTCCTTTTGACTGAATAGTGTATTGCTTTCAAGAGAGCCAATCCATCTGATTTTGTGAACTTGCAGCTCAATTGTCCGATCCTAATGTACGACGTCGAGGGAAAATCGACGGTGATGACGCTCGAGCAACTACTGCCTATGTCGTTTGGGCCGGAGAAATTGATTCAGGACTCATGATGATGATGATGATGATGATGGTTGGAGTGGATGTATATTGGTGGGGGTCGGGTTGGTTGGAGGCGACATTTGTGATTGAGGAGAATGGGATGCGAGGGATGATGCGGGCGGGTAAAAATGCCCGCGGGGGTATAGAGGGATGGGTGGATGGGTTATGCGATGTTTGGGAGGAGAGGTTTTGTTGCTTGTGAACATGACGCAGGAAGCGACGTTCTGGGGCCGATGTGGGGATGAGAACGGATGCAAGACGTGAGGCAAAGACGGCTAGCATAGAAGGATAGATGGACGTACCATGCTGCGAAATGCTTAGAAAAGACCTTCTATCCTTGTAAACCTAATTTCAATTTCTCCTCTAGCAGCCGCTCTCTCCCTTGCCCCCTCCCTTCCCTATGCAGCGCATAATGGTATCTCAATGCAATAGAACAACGCCCGGCTCATCCCCCCAAATCATAAATGCGTTCCCATCTGCCCTGTGCCAGATATGGCGGAGGTAGACCTACTTGAGCTCCGTCTTGCCCAGCGCATTAGCCAGATCATCAACCTCCTTGTCCTTGCGTTCCGCGACAGGTTCCTGCTCCGCGGCATCGGAGTCCTTGACGACCTTCTCCTCTTCATCCTCGATGTCTTCATCACCTTCCTCTTCCTCCTCGGAATCCTCCTCCTCCAACTCATCCAGCTCGTCCAACCCCCACGCCTCCTCATCCTCCTCATCCACCCCGGGAAACTCCTCCGCCGCATTCTCCTTCCGCCGACTCAACACCTCCTGCAAAACCTCCACACTCGGATCCTCCTCGGCGAATTTATTCCCATTGACCTCGACCCTCCGCAACCTAGGCAACGCCCCCGTCGCATCGGCCAGGGCCTTCAACCCCATCGAATCAATCTCATTAAACTGCAACCTTAACACCTCCACCTTCTTATTCTCCCCCTTCGCCAACGCAGTCCCTAACATCCTCCCGCCCCGCGCACTCAACAAACAATCCCCGACCCCCAAATCTTGCAGTTCTTTCCAACTCGTCGGCAACACATCCGCCAACGTCCGCGCTGCGAGCGCCGTGAACGTGTTATCCTGCAGATCCAGCGTCCGGAGGTCGCGACACGCGCTCAGACCCTGACTAAGCAGGGTCCTGATCCCCTCCTGACGGATCCCGTTCTGCACCATCTTCACCGTCTTAACATGACAATTCGCCTGGTAGGCCTTAACCCAGGCGTCCATGCTGCCGTTCTCCAGCCGATTCCGGCCGCAGACGACGGTTTCCAGGTGTGGGACCTCTTTGCCCTGTTTGTTCGCGGCGAGTTGTTCGAGGGCTTGGGCTACGAGGGTGCCCGCTGCGGGACCCAGACCGTTGTTGTTCAGGTAGAGGTGTTGGAGGGGGGTGTGTTGGGTGAGGAAGGGACGGAGCGGTTCGACGGTGTTGAGGCCGAAGGCGTTGTCGTTGAGGTTCAGGGTTGTGAGGTTCGGGCATTGCAGGAGGGCTTGCAGGAGGGCGTCGAGGGCTTGCGGGATCTCCGAGAGCAGGCGGCCCGTGAAGATGTCGGCGAGGTTGGCATAGCGGAGGGTGGGTTTGGTGGCGAGGATGCTGGCTAGGTGTTGCGCGGCGGAGACTCCGATGGTGTTGCCTTCGAGGTGGAATTCTTCGACGTCGGTGGCGGTTTTGAGGTCCGCGATGTGTGGTTCGATGTCGGCGGCTGTGTCGAGTTTGAGGGCTTGGCCCTTGAGGGAGAAGACTTTCATTTTTTTTGGTCTCGTGCCGGGTGAGGGTGACGGAGTGGGTGTAAGTGGATTGCAGTTCAAGCTAGCAATGGTGGTTGTTGTTCGTTGTCGTATGTTGTTTTGAGAATGGTTAAGTTCAGAGAAATATTTCTGCCCCCCGGGCCTCGAATGTTTCCCTTTCCCTGACTGGGATTTGGTGGGGCAACGACGACCGACTTGCTGCTTCTGCACATGAAACCCTTTCCCTTTCTGCGGCCTAAAGGCTCGGGACGCTCCCGTTTTGGAAGATGACTAAGATGGCCCCGGTCTCATCACTTTGAATCCTTCGCTCATCCCAATTCAATTCTCAAACATACACAGTACCCACAGTAGGTATTGCCCTGAATCCTTCCGATCCCTTTCATTATTCACCGTTCTGGTCACTTGGTGCGCTTCAGCTTGGACCAGAATTCGGACTCGATGGGGACCACAATATGTTGGTCGTCGTCAGCTAGATGGAGCTCGCTCACCGGATTGCGACGAGCAGATGCTGCAGCAAGATGAAATGGGTCACTTGCAGATTGGAACGTCGTCCATGACAATGCTCGAGACCAATCGATTCACCATTTCCATACCAAAAATCTATGAATGCCTCCGCAACAGTAACCGGCAAGCTCATCTCGTCCTGAAGTCAATTACAGCCTTACCGTCTCAGCCACTTCCAGGCATTTGTGGAAGGGTGGCACCGGCAAAGCCCATCTTCTATCAATATCTCTCCATGTCTCTTTAACAACCCAGATCACTAACAGTGGGGCGGACTAAACCGGCATCACAACTTCCTTCGCGTCCTCCATCTCGTTTGATCCTTGAACGACCCTTTGTTACGGCCTTCAAAGTGTAGTATATCAATGCAGCTCTGTCCCCTTACTGCCTCTGTTGTAAGTCAGACTGTCGCGACCATTGGCGTCAGACGCATCCCTTTCTTGATTTTCCTTCGTAGATTGAGACCCTTACGTTGTTCTTCCTTCTGGGACCTTGCAAAAACGATAATGGCTTCCCTCACATTCTTTCTGCGCTCCGCCGTCCTCGCTTCTTCTGCCCTTCATGCCGTTGGCCAATCTCTAGGCACGGGCATTTCTTCTCCATCTGCAACTGGACCATATAACAACTTTACATCGCACACCACGGATCTTCAGACCTCTACTTCGTCAGATGGCACTAGTTCGACCCCTGTCACGCTCAGCAATGATCCTACGACAATCACAAGCTCTCACTCTCAGCCGATATCTAATACCTCGACGACTGTCGATACGGCGCCCCCTGAATCTTCTTTCTCTGGTGAAATCGGCACCGCAGTGACTCTCTCAAGCTCGTCTAGTGTTCTCTCTGGCAGCAGCAGCAGCAGCAGCAGCAGCAGCACCTCGTTGGCATCAGAAACCGCCTCCAACACCACGGATGTGCAAATCTCCAGCACTTCAAGCTCCATCTCTTCATCAAGCACTTCTAGTCCTTTTACGAGCTCGACGAGTAACAGTGAAAGGGGTTCTGCAACGTCTTCCGCATCATCTACTGCTACAACTACTGCCACCGACAGTGAGACCCGCGCGACAATCACTTCAGCGCCATCAACCACAATCGCGCCCAGCGGCTCCCAAGCCAGCTCGAGCGAGACTGCTCTCCACACCCAGCTCAGCAGCGTAATACCCATCATCCAAAGCTGGATCGACGATGACACCGAAGACATCGATCCCATCATCTCGTCGTTAGACGATATCGAAGACGAGACGAACGATCTTCTGTCGGAGATCTCTGACGATTCGGATAAGGATACGGATCATGGTTGCACGGCGAATCTTTTCTCCCTGTTGACTTGTATTGTGGATGATGTGGTCTCTATTAAGGGGAGTATTGCTGAAGGCGTGGTGGAGGGGGTTACGGGTCTGCTTGAGGAATTGACGGATTTGACGGATGAGCTTGAGGATAGGGAGGACGATGATGATGATGACGACGACGACGACAGCAGCTCAAGTACCTCTTCACAAGCCTCGACCGAGTCTTCGATAACCTCTTCGACCACATCATCGTCAACCTCCAGCTGCAGCTCGGGAACATCAGTAACAGAGGATTACTTCGTGACCTGTTCACCAACGGTGATAAGCTCCACCACAACCCAGACATGCAGAACCTCGACCTCCACCGTCTCCGGCTGCTCCGTCTCAGCCACCGCAAGCACGACGACCATCTCCTCCAGCGCGCATCCACAATGCGCCCAAACAGGGTGCCCAGCCTGCACGGCGACCACTCTACCAAAATCCACAGCCCCGTGCGCCGACTGCGTCACTACAGTCAGCGACCGCGCCTACCCCGCCGAACAAACAACGATCCCCTCAGGCGCCGACGAAATCACCAACCTCGACGAACTGGCCAAAACTACCTCCAGCAAACGCAAACGCACGCTTACCACGCCCGCGGATTTCAACGGGAACTACTTGGACTTCTTCACCGCGCAGCTGCAGGATCCCAGTCTAGTCAATGTTCCGCATCGACCGGCGGGGACGGGAGGGAGTTCTTCGGCGCTCGTGCAGCTGTATCTGGATTACCCCTTTTCCATGACGGTCCAGGGTCTGTATGGGTGTACGGCGGTTGTTTTGGTTTCGCGGAGGGGGGTTTATATGAGTCACTGTGAGTTTTTTTTTTTTTTTTTTCAAAATCATTGGGGGGGAAAAAAGGGGTGTAAAAAGGACGAGTCCATCGAGAAGGGAAAGTGTGAGAGCTGACTTTTGTGTGCAAAAACAGTGTTTGAGAACCCGGGGTTTACGAACAATTTCCAGAATGATATTGCTCAGGCGATTCCGAATGGTGATGCGACACCGATTTCTATCGGCAGTGTTTTTGATGGGCAGCCGTGGTGTCCTGATCTGAGGTCGCTGTCCGCGGCTGGGGGAACAGTAAGTAATCCTTGAGAAGTCGAATGGGTCCACGCATCCAGTCGAATCCTGACATCCACTCGCAGTTCGACCCCAACCAGGAAGGCGGCGTCAAAACCATCCTCGTGACGCCAGGACCGTACATCTCCGACACAACGACCAACATCTACCGCTACCCCAACGAGATCAACGTCATCCGAACCTGGCTCTCCAATACCTTCGGCTCCGAGCCAAGCGACCACATCTACACATCGACCGACAGCTTCATGTCGAACAACCAGGGAGTCAGCTTCGGGAAAGTCCTATTCCAATACGATCCTAACCAGGCCATCGCCTTCGAAGACAAGATCCTGAACGATGGGAAGACGTATAGATGTCCGTTGAAGTATGCGGGAGTCAAACTGTGGTCGGGTTTCCAGCAGGACTTCTTGGGGAATGATATGGATCCGTTTTATGAGATGAATTGGCCGACGCAGGTATATGACCCTGCTGAGAGTGTGCCTGGATATCAGCCCGATGGCCAGCAGAAGAGAGATGAGGTGCCGGAGGCGTGTACGCTGGTTGAGGATGCGGATTCCAGTACGAGTAGTTCTGCCTCTTCCACGGAGACGTCGACTTCGGCTGGCGAGACATCTTCTGGAGCAAGCTCTTCCCGGTCTCCCGCACCAGCGACATCAACCCCGACATCCTCTTCCAGCGCCTCCTCAATAGCCTCTTCCACTTCGTCCAGTGCTCTATCAACAGTCCCCTACAGCGCCCCCCTAACCCTCAGCACAATTGCAAGCCCCACAACTTCTTCCCTCATCGCAACGACCAGCATCGGAACCTACGAATGCAAATTCATCAACCGCGACACCGCTCCCGAGCTCGGCTGCGGCATCGATCCCTTCTGGCAATGTCTCGGCGCTTCCACCACCCTCTACCTCCCCGGCAGCGCCACGCCTTCGGGCTCGACCATCGACGCGGATCAGACGATGCAGGAGCCGACTTACACGGGGACGGTGACGGGGGCGGGTGGGTGTTCGAGCACTGCTGTCTCGGCGTCGAAGACGGAGACGGAGACGAGGACGAGTAGTGAGGTTTCGAGGCCGACCTTTACGGGGGTACGTATTCCACTCACCCCAAGTCCGAATCATACATACGGATATAGTTGCTAACCCTGATCGATCGCCCCGTAGACCTGCGACACGGATACCTCGCGCGACCTCTACGGGCAGTGTGGCTGGGACGACGGCAGCGGGATTTGGCAAGTAGGCGGATGTCCTTCGGTAGGCCGGCCCACCCGCACACACACACAAAACCCGGCTCCTTCAAAAGTCATTTGCTAATGTGATATTTTAACAATAGACGGCCGCATGCCCCGGCAACGACTCGCCGTGCTATATTGTTGACTTTGGCACGTCGGTGAACATTACTTGTGGGGAGGGGAGTTTGATGTCTTCTTCTTCGACGACGACGACGACGACGACGACGGGGACGACGACGAGTTCAGCGTCGAGTAGTGGTAGTAGTACTAGTGGTAGTTGTCTAGTACCCGGGGGTTGCGAGAATGTGTCGGCGGAGGAAGGGGGGTGTGATATTCTTTGCGCTTGATTTGAAAATTAGATCGATTCGTTCCAGGGGGGACGGGGACTTTGCAAAGGGCAGAGAAAGGGCTGAAAGGGGATTTGACGGGCGAGTAGCGGACGAGGGCGTCAAGGGTGCTGCTTATGCCTTTCTTTCCTTATCGGAAGGGAAAGAGTCTGCGAGTTTTATGAGGTTGTGAAGAAGAGACTTCCGGACTTCAAGAAGGTGTTGGTATTAGCCGATTGATCTGCTAGAGCGTGGCCTAGGGCTCGATGAATGGCGGATATCCTATTCACCATCTTGTTGAGCTTTGCTACTCAAGTTGCTGTTCCGATGAGAATCCGTTTCTCACCCGTCACCCTTTCTTTGCGAGAACTGCAGTAATGGTTTCCAGCGATGAAAGCCCTCTCTCTGCTGGACCAGACTTGTCTACAAACAAGACAAAACAAGACAGTAGATAGTCTTATATTGCCTTAAAAATCGAGCTTTGTGTCTTGTTTTGTCTTGCTATTAACTACTATCGTCTTAATTTATCTTGTTTGTCTTAAATAAAGGCGCGGATACTACTATATCGCTATAGGCACTACTAAAAAGGTATTGTTAAAGCTTTAGCTAAAGCTTTAGTTACTACTATATAAATAATAATAGATTTATACTACTTTAAGGTCTATAGTACTACTACTATTAATACTAGCGGCCTTAGAGGTAGTAGAGGTATAAAAGGTAGTACTATTTAAGGATCCTACTAGTTTAAAGAAGGTCCTATTACCTTATATAGTTAGTACTTAGCTAGTAGGGGTAGAGGGTAGATAATTAACTTATTAAGCTTTAAAAGGCTACTTTTAAGCTAGCTCTTATAATGTATTATCCGTTATACTATTTTATTATAAAGCTACTACCTACGTAGATTTATAGTAGTACTAGCCTTACTAAATAGTCGCTCTAATATATTACTTATAGCTAATATTATAAAGATATTAAGTACTATTACTAAGAGCTAAGACTAGTACTAGCGCTACTACAACTACTAATTAATAGGTAAATCTACTATATAAGGGTATTAAACTTATAGTTAAGCGTTATATTTAGCTAGTTACTAATCGAAGGTCTTTAAGATAGTTATATCTAAGCTATCTTTATTATTAGATAGTATATTGTTATAGTACTTAGCTACTCTCGTAGTACGCTTCCTCTTTTGAGGTAAGTACTTAACTATAGTACTATAGTGTTGCGACCCTACGAAGTAGTGTCACGGATTTAGAGCTCGTTGGAACAGATGTGTCAAGACAACTGGGTTGTGGGATAACTAATTGTGACAAGGCTGTTGGTTCTCTACCTAACAGTCGGATTGCAACATGAGTTGAACACACGAACTCCTAACGAGAAACATGCCTAGTTATATACATAAGAGATTCGTGTCTTCATGCAATAGTTCGCTGGGTCGCTTAGCGGTCCGGCGCTCCAAGGTCGCCGGGTCGCTCGTCGACCGGTCGGCCTCTTGCATATATGCAGTGGTTCGCCTGCCAAGGCAGCGCTCTCCTGCATACTGATCACGTGACCTTTCCTTGCTCCAGTCCTTACTGGCCAATCGCTTCGGGTTCGAGCGTCCCGTGACCGTGTTCGTAACACCATCCCTCTTCCAGTCTAGCTTCGTCCCTGAAGCTTATGATGTCGCGATCCCCGCGATTCTTAGTTTCCGTAGTTTGGTCCACCTTGTTCTCATAAGATGTCGTCTTCTTCAGAGGTTTCTCTTTCTAAGACAAAGCGCTTGCGTCTTGCGAACGAAATCGAAAGAAACGGTCGCCCAGTATTCTTTCCGTGCGAACGCTGTTCTTTGCACAACCATCTTTGTATCGCCATGTCCAACTCATCCAACCTCCGGTGCTCCGAGTGCGTGCGGCAGGGCAAGAAATGTGTGAACATGTCTTGGGAGTCCCTTGACAAGACTCGAGAGGAGTACCAGCGCAAGGTCGACGAGGACGAGGAACTGCTGGCCGTCGTAATGGCTCGGTTGATGCGAAACAAGAAGATTCTTCGTCAAGCTGAGGGTCGGGCGGCTCGGAAGGCCGAATGTCTTGCGTCGGAAATGGAGGCTGAAGGTGCCTTCGAAACTAATGACTGTCCTACGGCGGCTGCTACCATGGGTCTTACTCCTTTGATGATGGAAACGCTCGGAAACATGGATCAATCCGTTAACTTTTCCGGCGGTACTAGCGTAGCATCTTCGGGCAGTTAAGATTGGTGAGTGGTTCCCATGTGTTTTCCTCACTGGGATACCCCTTCCATTTGATAAGGTATCGCTAACTTTTCTTGTCGTAGTCTACGATCCTTTCGACTTCGTACTCGTCGTCTTCTTGTTCCTGGTAATGGAACGTTGTTTGCAGCGTGGCGTCGGGGTGTGCGGGTTCCAATAAGGATACATGGAATACTGGATGGATCTTGGCGTCTAGTGGAAGTTCAAGTCGGTAGCTGACTGCTCCTTTCTGTTCGGCAATCAAAAATGGTCCGACCTTAACATGATCCAGTTTCTTTGTTTTCCGCTTTGTCTTCAGGTTCTTCGTCAGAAGGTATACCTTATCCCCCTTCCTAAGCTGAGGTGCCAATTTTGATTCCTTGAATCGCTGCTTCTGTATTCGCTGTTGCGAATGTCGGATTGCATCTTGGGCAGTCTTGTGTGCCTTTTGCAATTCTCCTGCCATAAGTATGGCTCTGTCGGCTCTTACTGACGTCCTTGGTTCCATGAATAAATTGGGCGTCTTTCCGTAGTTGAGGAAAAATGGCGTTTGTCGTGTTGTCTCCGACGCATTATTGTTCAATGCTAGTTGTGCCATTGGTAGTAGTGCAACCCAATTATCTTGTGCGTAGTTGACGTAGTGCCGTAAATATGTTTCGAGTGACTAATTTGTCCTTTCAGTCTAACCATCCGTCTCTGGGTGGAATGCTGTCGATAGCCTGTGTTTTATTCCAATTTGTCCCATGAGCGATTTCTAGAAGTTTGATGTAAACAGCTTATCTCTGTCGGTGATAAAGCTTTCTGGAATTCCATGATGTCTAATTAGCTTGTCTAGTATGAGGTGTGCGAGTTCCATGGCTGTCATTAATTCTTCGCATGGTACGAAGTGTGCATACTTGGTCAAAGTGTCTACCATGACAAGTATTGAATCATAAACGACTCCTGTGGCTGGGTCCTTGGATGCTGGCAACTTCGTGATGAAGTCCATCGTAACCTCTCTCCATGGCGTGTCCGACGGTTCTCGGAACTAGAGATTGCCATACTTTGCATGTCGTGATGCCTTGTTCTTTTGGCAACTGTCGCATTGTTTGATGTAATCGGTAACCTTCTTTCGCATCTGTGGAAAGGCAAAGTTCCGTCTAATCAAGTCGATCGTTCTCGTTATTCCTGGGTGTCCTGTGGTTCGGCTATCATGGTGGTCTTTAATACATTCGTATTCCTTTTCTGGTGGAACTTGGTACTTCCCATGTTCGATGGGGAACTCTTCTTGTTCATCTCGTAGAACTCGGAGTATGTGGTTGAACTCCTGTGTGTTCGTGGTAAGGCTCCCGTCTCTGTTAACTTTGAGCATTGCTTTTGGGTTTTGCTCTTTTCCTTCCATGTAGTCGCTTCGTCTGCTTAGCGCATCTGCGCGCCCATTGTCTTTTCCTAGCGTATACTAGATATCGAACTTGTATTGTCCGAGTAGCTCTGACCATCTACACTGTCGACGCGATAGATCCTTGGTAGTTGTGAAGTATTGAAGGTTCTTGTAGTCGGTGTATATCGTTAGTCCTGTAGCTCCTTCACAGTAAACTCTCCAGTGTCGCAATGCTGCAACAATCGCTAACAGTTCTTTGTCATAAATCTCGTAGTTCTGTTCCGCTAGCGTCATCTTTCTCGAGTAATACGTCACTGGGTGTCTCTTGCCATCATGTTCTTGAGTAAGGCAAGCACCTATCGCTAAGTCGGATGCGTCGGTTTCGACTTGTACTAGTTTCTTGGTGTCGAATAGCATGAGTGTTGGTGACTGTATGCATGCTTGCTTAAGTTGCTGGAATGCCTTTTCTTGCTTATCCGTCCACATGAATTTGGTGTCTTTCTTCGTAAGACTTGTAAGTGGGATTGCAAGCTTGGAGTATCCTTCGACAAACTTCCTGTTGTAGTTTGCGAGTCCTAAGAAGGCTTGGATATCCTTGACTGTCTTTGGCGTTGGCCATTCCTCGATGGATTGTACTTTCTTCGGGTCCATCTTGATTCCAGTAGTGCTAATGATGAATCCTAGGAATTCGATTTCCTTCCTGTAGAATTCACATTTCTCGGGTGCGGTCTTGAAGTCCACTGTGCTAAGTCGTTCTAGCACTGCTTGTACGTCTTTGGTATGTTGTTCTCGGCTTCCTCGGGTGAAGATCAAGATGTCGTCGACGTATGCTATGACGGTGATGTCCAGTAAGTCTCGTAGTACATCATTAACGAGCTGCTGACATGTCGCTGGGGCGTTCGTAAGTCCCATTGGCATGACTCGAAATTGGTAGAGTCCGTAGCGTGTCCTGAAAGCTGTCTTCCATTCTTCTCCCTTGGCCATTCGTACTGCGTAGAATGCGTCTCGTAGATCGATCTTTGAGTACCAGTTTGCTCCGGTAAGTCGATCCTGCATTTCTTCGATGTTGGGTAGTGGATATCGGTTTTTGACCGTGACTTCGTTGAGTCGTCGATAGTCGATTACCATTCGTAGTTTTCCTCCTTTCTTTGGAACGAACATTGCTGGTGAAGCGGCTGGCGATTGGGATTTCTCTATCCATCCCTTGTCGCTCTTCTCTTTCAGCCATCGTCGTTGCTCTTCGAGCTCTTTTTCGGATAACCTGTATAGTGGCCCCCATGGTGGATCTTTGCCGGGCTGAAGTTGTATTCGGTGATCCCATGGTTGATGTCTAGGTAAGGCGGCTAATCCTTCCTCTTCCTGGAAGAGCGGTTTCCATATCTTAAACTCTTCAGGGATCTCTAGAGGTGCGTTAGTTCTCCCTTTATCTCTCACCTTATGACCTGGCTGGGCTAGCTCAGTGTCTGTGGAGACCATCTCCTTGCCGTTTCTATCGGAGTATGTTATCGGTTGACGTTCTAATTCACAGAACTGTCTTTCCTCATCTACCATCGCACGCTGTCGATGCGTAGGGTGGATGTCGGTAACGCAACCGCATCGCTCAAACTTGAGTACTCTTTTCCTCCAATCTATTAGAGGGTTGTGCTTTTCCAACCAAGGTGTCCCCATCACGATGTCGTAACTAGCCATGTCAACGATATCCAGGCTAACAGTCTCGTGGTGCTGTTGGATAGCTAGGACTAGCGGCATTGTTTCGCTGTCCACTTCGGATAGAGATGATCCATCTGCGACCATCAATTCGTATCCGCCGTCTTTCTTTCGTCGGGTAGCGATCCCGTTTCGCTGGACAAAGCTGGTCGATATAAAGTTTCCGCTGGCTCCGGAATCGATCATAGCTTGTGTTGCGTGTCCATTGACAATGCATTTGGTACGGAATACCGGTGCTGCTAATGCTGTGGGAGCTTCGATAATGTTTACTTCCTGGCGACTGCTCCTGTCGGCAGGGATCCTTCGTTTTTTAAATAGTATCCTGGCGAGTTGGCGTCTTCGAGACAGATCTCCCAATTAAGGGGTCCATGTCGTGGGCCTAGGATAACCTTTCCTTGTGTCACTAATACCTTGATTTGTCCTTTGACAGTGGCTTTGACGTGCCCTAGTATCATGTTTCTCCATATTGGTAGTTGCACTGGTGGTCCTATGGGCTTTAGTTCCCATTGCTTCGTGGACTCGGTCAACTTGTGTCGCATTGCCTCCAACGATATGAGGTCTTCTTGATAAGCTTCCTGGATTCGGTGTAGTTCATGAAGTCGTGCCTTAATGATCTGGATTCGTTCTCTAACGCTTCTGGGAATGTGGATTCCATCGGGCGTTACATAGCTTCCATTAGGTTGGAATGTGCTTCCAATCGGTGGTCGTTCTTGCACGTATGCTGCTGCATCGTAATCGACGTTGACAAGTCGATAGTTCCAGAACATTGCTCTAATTCGGTTGAGCATGTTGTCGAACTCGATCGGGTGAAGTCGTCGTTTCCCTTGGATCTTGGGGAATACAGTCTCGAGTTGATGCATGATAAAGATCATTATCCTTTTGATGGGTTCAGATCCTTAAATGGTGAATGTCGATATTTCAAGGTCGTCTGGCTCTTCGTCATCTGTATATTCTTCCTCTGATGAACTACCGTCCTGCGCTGCTATCGTCTGCGCTATCATTTGTAGTTGTTCCAGGTTTGGTCCCGTAAGTTCCGGTTCGGGGTCGTTATTTTGTGGAGATTCTTCTTCCTCTAGCAGTTCTTCTTCCTGCTCAGGGGGTGTGTTTTCTTGCAGAGTTGCGTCCTCCCAATTGAATGGTGGTGGAGACCTTCCTCTCTGGGAATTTCCTAAGTCTCTCATCTGCTGTAGCGGCTGGCCTCGTATCATCACGTTGAATTCCATCCTAGCCTTGCGTGGCTTCTTGGGATAGTGACCACTTGCTTGCTTGTCTGATTCGTGGGTCTTGCAATAGTCGTCGTAGCAACCCGTCCAATGCACAGCCTTATGGTCTGGTTCCGTCTTTGGTTCCTCAACGAGTTTTGATACATCGTAGGCGCCTCGTCCATCGTTTGCTTCGTCGATGGGTTCCTTTACTAGCATCATGTTGAGTTGCTCCTGCGGTCGCACCTTTCGTCCGCGGCAATCTCGTGCGTAATGCCCTATCTTGTGGCAATTGTAGCACTCCGGTCCTTCTCGTTTCTTTCCTCTGTTGCTGTTCCCTTGGAACTTCCCTTTACCCTTGGCTCCGTGCATGCCTTTTCCTTTCGGCTTGCGTTGGATGATATCCAATTCCATGGCATCAGGATCGCGACGAGACCCTCCAGTCCAGCTGGTAGAGTTGTAGCCAGATCGTCCGCGATACTGTCCATTGTGGCGTTTTTCCATCTTTCTCTCGTAAAGCCTATCGTCAATTTCGATAGCATCTTGAATCATCAGTTCGAGAGTGTCGTGAGATGCACCTGAGCGCATGAGTTCATCCTTGACGTCGTCCTTAAGTCCAGTGTAATACATGGTGAGTAAGGCTTGGTCATCCCAACCAGTCTTGCCTGAATACTCCCTGAACTTGGCGGTGTATTGCGAAGTAGACGTCTTCTGTTTCAGGTGTTGGATGACTCGGATGGCGACTTGTTTTTCGTTACTCAACCCATAAATGTTTCGAATGGCTTTGACATAGTTGTCCCAGCTGTTGAAGATTCCTTCGGTGTCGATGTTCTGGTGCAAGACTTCGTGTAGTCTGGGTCGAATCCATTGTTGGACTTGTCCCCTAAGATAAGAGGATGCAAGTAGAGTCTTCTTGGGGTCCTGAGTAATATTTTCGAAACGAAAGTAAAGTGCCATTTGGTTCAGCCAATCGTCAAGCTTCGATCGATCGCCATAGTAGTAGTCCGGTTTGGCGACTTTGATATTGTTGTCGTTGGTACGCTGCTAAACGCTAGTGTCTCGGTTCTCGGATGGAGCCATTGTTGTCTGAGGTACAAAGTTCCTTGAGGGTGTTCAAAGTGTTGCGACCCTACGAAGTAGTGTCACGGATTTAGAGCTCGTTGGAACAGATGTGTCAAGACAACTGGGTTGTGGGATAACTGATTGTAACAAGGCTGTTGGTTCTCTACCTAACAGTCGGATTGCAACATGAGTTGAACACACGAACTCCTAACGAGAAACATGCCTAGTTATATACATAAGAGATTCGTGTCTTCATGCAATAGTTCGCTGGGTCGCTCAGCGGTCCGGCGCTCCAAGGTCGCCGGGTCGCTCGTCGACCGGTCGGCCTCTTGCATATATGCAGTGGTTCGCCTGCCAAGGCAGCGCTCTCCTGCATACTGATCACGTGACCTTTCCTTGCTCCAGTCCTTACTAGCCAATCGCTTCGGGTTCGAGCGTCCCGTGACCGTGTTCGTAACATATAGTAGCTACTATTACTATTCTTTTAGCTAGTGCTCTATTAATCTAAATACTTAAAGGTCCTCTACTAAAAAGCCTCTTTTACTAGTTATATCTACTCTCTTCTTTTAGCCTAGCATTTTTCGATCTACCTCTATTTTATATAAGGGTAGAGGACGACTATAGCTACGTAGATAGATAAATTGTTAAGCTACTTGTAATAGCTATTTAGCTTTTACTAGGTAAAATTAATATTAATACTAAGGTAGGACTAAAAGCTAACGTAGTTAGTTAACTACCTTTCTATTACCTCTACTACTTAACTATTAGTATTAAATAAAAGCTATAATTAAGAGCCTTACTTTAGTACTACTAAATCTATTGCTTTACTAATTAGATACTAGCTTCTTACTCGCTCGAGGTATTTTAGTATAGTCTTAAAAACTAGTAGTACCTACTAAATAGATCTATAGTAAGCGCTAGGCTCCCCTTAAAGATAGCTAATAGCCTCCTTAATAAAATAAAGCAGCTAATAATATATTAAGATTACGTACTAGTCGTCCTTATTAAGTATATTATCCTCTTTATCGAACCGCCTTTTTTAGCGCTAGTAACTAACTCTCTTAGTTAAGTAGAGCTTATTAATTGTAGGCTTTAAATAGAGCGCTCGTTTAGCGCTATTATTAAAGCTATTCTACTAAATAATAATATCCTTTATAAGATAGTAGACTAGTAGCTTGCCTTTAAGCTATATCGGTATAATAGTCTATAACTATATCTTATTTAAGTGCTTAGTAAGGTATCTACTATAATCTATCTAGTAGATAATATTATAAAGCTTACTAATAGGCCCCTTTTGCCTTTATTATAGTAGCTTAGCCTTTTTAAGCTTCGTATCTAAAAGCTCTTTTTTAAAAGCTTTAGTATTACTACTAAATAGTATAGACTAAGCAACTAGATTAAAGATATAGCTAGTATAGCGGATCTAAAACTCTCTATAGTCGCGGCCGCTTTAATTACTAAGCGTTTAAAGGTATACCTTATTATTACTAGTATTGTTAGTAGTTATATTACTAAGCTAATCTTAGATCTTATAGTACTAAATAATACTACTAATAATACTTAAGAGGCTAATACTAGTATACTAGCTAGCTTAGTATAGAAGGGCTAGTAGAATCGTAGTAGGCTTACCCTTATAATTAATAAAGTAAGTAATAAGGCTAAGTAGCGCTATATTATTATATAAGGTCTAGAGGTTAAAGAATAGGTAAATACTTATAATTAATCTAAGAAAAGCTTTAGTAATTAGCGCTATAGAGTAGTTATATATCTAGCTAATTCGACAGCTTATTATTTAATAGCTTAGAAGATACTTTTAGTAGCGTAGTTATAGGTATAGTAATAGATTTCTAAACTCTAGTAATTCGACTATATTAAATAAGGTACTGTTTAAGAGGATTTAGCTATAGAACCTTATTTTAAAGTCCTCTATTTTAAACTTAGTCTAGTTGCTATTCTAAATAGCTAACCCTTTATTATATCTAAACTCTAGATGCTTATCTATAGGGCTATAGAGCTACTTTATAAGGCTATCTTTATTTAATCTATAAACCTTTATAAGGTAGTTAATAGTATTAAAAGAGGTATCTTCGCTTAAGTATTAGTACTAAGTATCCTTTTTTCTTTAATAGTAGGCCTTATAAAGCTAGTAGTACGCTCTATCCTTCTTATTATATAGTCTCTAGCTATAACCTTACTTATAGATCTAACTCCTTAGTCTTTTATTATCTATAGGTAGTCGCTAGCCTTATAGCTAGCTCTAATAAAGGCCCTTATAACTAGTAGGGTTAGTAGTACTATATTTAGAGACATAGGTCTTAGTACTATTAAACTAGCTTTCGTACTATAAAATTATAGGTACTTCGAGCCTTAATAAAGCTAGTACGGATAATAGCTCGCTTAAGGCTTTAGAGCTTATACTAGTAGTATACTATAGGGTATATTAATTATATTTACTATATACTAAAGGTAGCTAGCTTAAGTATTAGTAGGCTAATAGCGACTCGGCGATGCCCTAATTAATATAGATCTCTACTTCCGAGCCCTAACACGCGGAAGCGGCTATTAGATTTAATACTAGCTAATTATTTAATACTAGCGGCTTTTAAAATAAATAAAGGGTTAATAAGGGTTACTATCTACTACGCTCTATTGTAGTAATACTATATAAATAAGACTTGTAAGACTTACAAAACAAGATAGTAGAGTGTCTTGTTTTGTAATTAATAGCTCGATTTTGTCTTGTTTGTCTTGTTTAAACAAGACAAAACAAGACTTGAAAATCGTCTTGTTTGTGGACAACTCTGTAATGGACACGGCACATTTGGCCTTTGCCTACGATGGTGGCTAATAAATTTCGGCACCTCCTTGCATACCACGCACCCTTTGTCAACTGTCTATTCCTGTGAAGCATCGTATGACCGGTGTCGTGAATCCCAACCATTAGCTGTCGTCGATTCGCTGCGATGCACCTGCCACCGGATTATCACGAAAGAGAGGCTTCGTGGAACCCTTCGCACAACTTCAGTATACCAGCGTACTCCGTAATCGCGCATGCGTCGGCCGATTTTTCGGGGAAAGCAGGCCTGGGTGACAGGAGCTATCCGACTTTCGCTACCGTGCCATTTTGGAATTGCTCTCCAGTTGCGAGCTGTCTTCAACAGTCCTGATCAAGCCATGGTCCCCAAGATTGTCCAGCAAGGAGAAGGACATGACCAACTGCGACATGGTTTATAGCGACTCCGGTAGATCGATTAGGTTCCTCTCGGGCAGAAAAGGTACTAAATCCTAGCTTGCATCCTTTGCTCAAGCTCTGCGCTCGCAACCGGGTCTACGAACTCGATAGCTTCGACCACTTTCTCGCCAGCCTCGTCCATAGTAATCCAGAAAACAATATCGTTGAGCACCGCATCACGAGCCGGAACAACCATGAAGAAATCGGCCCGGACGACGGCCGTCCTTTTGGAGACGTCCACGCAAATACCAGTCGGCTCAATACTCCAAGTCTTGAGATTCCTCGCCATACCAGCTTGATGTCTACAGAACGCTTCGCCGTCTACGAAGCCCTGGAGCGGGGGTTTAGTAGTAACGAAGAACTTGTGACCCCAGCTCATCTTGAAAGTAGGTGCGAGACAGGCCATGAAGCGTTGGGGATCTGGCTCGTTGGTTCCGGGGACTTTTGGTGAAGTCGCTAGGACGAAGTGTTTGGCTGTTTGCGTGAGCTTGTTGTACAGCGTTTCCTGAGACATGGCTAAGACTGATCGATAAGGGAAAGCGATGGGATTTGAAGGATGGGTATTAGTCGATTGAGAAAGACCATCTTGTTGGACCAAAAGACACCGTACTCCAAGGAGTCGGTGAGCTTCATCACAGGAGGTGTTGAAGGGTCAAGGTCTGATAGACGTGCCTGTCTGACGCGTGTCGCGTCATGCATGCACGATCCTTGTTCCGGATCGACGCGGTAGATGATTGAGCACAATGTCGCCGCGAATCACGAAACGACGTATGACTATCAAGATGGATCCTCATGTTTAGCACAACATTTGATGAACAAGATGTTCGTCTCGGGGATGGTATGGACAAGTGCATGGGCAGAGAACTTGGTGTATCTCCACTGCTTTTGATGAATTCATTGGTCAGGGTTTGAGTTTGTGATCACTTTGAAGCTTCAGACTTCTAGGCCTGTAGAGAGCCGCTCAACTCATCTCCTCGGATGGAGAAAGACGATGAAATGCATATGGGGTGGTAAAGATGCTCTTCTCGTAGCCACGATATCGAGATGGTCATTTTTCACTTCCAAGATCCAGCAGCCGACAATTTTGGACGCCTTCCGCTTCTTGAGAGATGTGCTTGACTTCACGGGCAGCCCCATTCACCATGATGAAGTGTATCGAGTGTACGAATGAAAGTGGAATGGATCTTCATACCGAGTCAGACAACAGCCTTGATGGAAGCTGTGGCCTTGAAGCGCAGAGTCAGATGACTTCCCCGTCGGTCACCTTATCAAGACCCTGGACGAATATGCGAACTTCGGCAAGGGTTGTCACCAGTGCCATTGGTTGGCGACAACCTTTCTGCCAGTCTCCTATCTGACCTATCTTTATGCAGTGTATTCCAGGCAGAAAGTATAGCGGTTCACAAGCGAGCCGGGCAAAGAGCTTCGGGCAAGAAGGCCTATCTCTTTGCACGACACCCAGAAGGCGAGATCTGACCTTGGCAGTGTTCGCCAACATGCTCTATTATCTATCTGGCGCAATGCATCTGAAGCGACGCTCTTGCTCTTCCTGGCGGGTTCTGTAAAACGATAATACTACTTCGTCTTCGCTGTCAATATTTCCCAAATTTCTGACTGTAGACTACGACCATGTCTTCCCCATCAAACTCCTCGCCAGACCCTGAAAAGAAGGCGCCTTTCGACACCAAGACTTCCCATGGAGATCCCGAGATTGTGATAGGAGAAGTTGGAGAGATCGATGACCACGAGGTGTTCAAAGAGGGGGCCAATGTCAACTTCCGCACGGTGGGTTGGCCTCGAGCAACCGTCATCTTCCTCAAGATCATCTTCGCCACCGGTGTACTTTCCATCCCGGTCGCGATGTCGTCTTTGGGTGCCGTCGGGGGTGCCCTGAGCGTTTTGGGCTGGGGCATGATGAATACATACACTGCGATGGTCCAGGTGAGTCTACTGGGGTATACTGTTTCATGCGAAGCAAGCTGATTTCGGAGAAGGGTGATTTCCGAAACAACCATCGACACTGCCATAGCATTGCAGACATGGCTCAAGAGGTCGGAGGCTTGGTCACCAAAGAAATCGCCGGTGGTAAGTGATCAAGTGCGCTCCCAAAACCTGGTGGACTGACGGACAGCTATCAGGTCTGTTCATCATCGCATATGTTCTGTGTTCAGGCAGCGGCATAGTTGGTGTGTCCATCGGTCTCAACGCGCTATCAACACACGCAGCTTGTACCGTCTGGTGGGCTTTCCTAGCAACGATGGTTGTATCTGCAACCGCGTCTGTCCGGAAGTTCCACCAGATCGGTTGGCTGACATGGGCCGGGTTCATCAGCATCTTTGCCGCTGTTTTCATCGTCGTCGTAGCCGTGACGACAAGGGATCGACCAGCCGCGGCTCCGGCGACGGGCGAATACGACTTGGGGTTCTACGCCGTCGCCTACCCTTCTTTCGCTGCAGGCATGGTGGCGACTTGTACCATCTTTGTCTCCTCGGCTGGGACGAGCGCCTTCCTGCCCGTCATTAGCGAGATGAAGAATCCGCGGGACTTCCGCAAAGCGCTCTTGTTGTGCATGAGCTTAGTTACTGCAGCGTACTTGGCCTTTTCTCTTGTTGTCTACAGATGGTGCGGGCAGTGGGTAGCTTCTCCGTCCCTGGGAAGCGCGGGTCAGGTACGTTGCCTCAATGTGTTGCCTCAATCAAGATACTGTGTTTGTGGGATGATGCTGATTCTGAAGAAAGACTGTGAAAATGGTTGCCTACGGCGTCGGTCTGGTAGGCCTGATAGTGTCAGCTTGTCTGTACCTTCACGTAGCGGCAAAGTACTGCTTCGTGCGGGTCCTACGTCGGACTCGGCATTTGCAGGAAAACACCATTACCCATTGGGTGACCTGGCTTGGCCTGACATTCGGCCTCGGAGCTTTATCTTTTGTTCTGGCCATGGCAATTCCGATTTTCCAGTACTTAATAGCGCTGACTGGAAGTATTTGTTTTGCACCTCTCGCAATCTCCCTGCCAGGCTGGCTGTGGATTTACGATCATAAGTCCTGGTACAAAGGGTCCATTCTGCAGCAAGCTACCTTCTGGTTCCACGCCTTCCTAATCCCGCTTGGCGTCTTTATCCTTATCGGTGGTACGTATGGCGTAGTTGAAGAGATCATACAAGCGTATGCGGACGGGACGATTGGTAAGAGCTCTCAAGTTACATCAAAGGTTGATGACTTTGGCTGACCAGCTGTGCTAGGATCCGCATTCTCTTGTGCAGACAACTCCGGCTCGACATGATTGCTGTCATGTACCGAAAGTAGTACAGAGCAATGCAATGCTACAAGTCGCTTAACTCCAAGCATGCCTCAATGCTTTGAGCACTTTTGAAAATGACAAGGGAATCCTTTGTCAAGGTTATCTTTGCTTCTCGCCATATCACTCGTACATCAATACCCATTCTTGGAGCATGACTTCTCAAAAAGCATATGCAACGGATACTGACTCGTTAGGGGTCCAAGCTCTCTCTTGAAATGCTCAGTAACAGCATCGTGTTCGAAGCGACGGTCCGCATTCCAACTCACTCCATCCCGCAAGGTGATGGCTTTCCCTTGCCTTTCCCGAAACGCCATGCAATCACCGCCTTTCCTCTCGCCGTTCTCCCGTGGAGCCGCCTGAATCAACTCAGAGTTGTACCTTGGCCACGAATAAGATGCCGTTGTTGCCGAGGATCGACACAAACCGACCAAGTCTCTCGCTTCGTTTGACCTTAAAGGGTTTGTCCAGGGTGGCCTTCATTGTCCCAAGGAATGCTCCCGAGAGCGTGCCGATGGAGCGTCCTTAGTGTCAATACTGAGTATGCGGAAACTGTGGGAGTCGGTCGGGATTGTTTAACGCTAGACCAGTTAGCAACAACGAAAGGTGGCGAGTCTCGTGTGCACGTAGCGAGCCAGTACCGAAAGCAGCAGATGATCAGCTACCGACATGGGAATCAACGTCAGTGGCAGGTTCTAGGAGCAAAGTCGAGCGTTTCCCACAGAAGGTCATGGCCAATGAAGTCTCCAGGGCACGGGTTTTCTTAGCGAGTCTTGCTCAAGCTAAGTCTTATGGATTTGGATCCTCACCGGGGTGTGCCGTGTCGGAACCACCACTTTGGTAACGATCTGGTTCCATGCAGTGGTGCGTCGTCTTTCAAGCCACGCAGATTGAGGTCTGTCTCATTGCTTCGTCCCACAAGAAAGTGGACAAAGAGGATTGTGTGATTAGCCGGTGTATAGGATGATGGTGGTACATCTCGGTGATGTTTCTTTCGTAGACACCTTTACCGATGGCGGTTTGTCATGATAGGAGTAGGCTAGTCAGCCGGCAATTAGGAGTTGTCACCTCGCTCTGGCATCGGTGCCACAGTGACAAGTCATTGTCCTCTAGAGAGAATGACGAAGCTGTCAGTGGCCACATAGCCTGGCCTGGCGCCTGTGTACATCCACTGTGCAATGATGTATTGCGCCAGCCAATGTCCACGGTGCCAAGAGCCTTGACATCTACGCTTATATTGTATAGGACTTTCCCGTCATCTGCTGCAGGTTATGCAGATGCATGGCAGCGGGAAGTCAACCCCGCGAGCTTTGTGCGTGCCGCTGCCATGATTTTCGCGGACCGTTTCGAATCCTTCCCGCCTCGGTAAAGACAGCGTCCCTGTCCATGTCTACCGATTCATTCAACGTCAGTTTGATGCCCGCGGCATGCCCATAATTGGAACTCAGCCCGCCATGGAAAGGACACATTCGGAAGGAGATATGACCCGCACGCGAACGAAGAAAAGGACCAGCCTTTCCTCTTATGAAGGCGATGCCATGCCCACGTCCATGTACCAGGTGTACAGGATACACATGTGTTGTCACGCAGACCTCATTTTCACACAGGATGTGCGGAGACACGGAGCGGCCGTCCAGCTGTATATCCAGTGAAACGTGAATGCCAGAATTTAGTACTTCCAGCATCTGTTGACCCGGGCTGCGCTGCCAATGAAACCCACACAACGATCCGTGGCTTGTAATTCCCATGTTGCCATTATGGAATGAATGGGGACCCTTCACTGTTTCCAATGGTACACCTTCAGTAAAACCATAGCTCACCCAGGTACCCCTGTACATACAGTGCTCATTCTCGCATTCAACGGGTTGCCCTTTGCTTGTAGCGGCACACACCGTATGGGTTGCACACGCCGCCGACATCAGTCCCTAGGTTTGATCCCATCTCTGGTAGTATTCATTATTGTCTTGAACCAATGGTGGAAGGCCAGCAACGTTATAGGCCGCTATGGCACTGGACCAAGGCCGTGGCTGCCGGGAGAAACGGGCAATGCAAGGGCGGAGGTCGCCAAGAACGGATACAAACTGCAGCCACAGCTCGCCACTTCAGCTTCGCCAATATAGACGGCAGTTCTGAGGCATTCGAGGTCTTTGAGCCGATAGCAAGAAAAACGACCTCTCCTCGAAGCGAAAATATCCATCCGTCTGCTCGACAGTGCTCATGCATCTTGGCATGCACGGGGATGCCTCGTGGGCTGTACCAGCCTGTCACACGACTATCGATGGCGATCAGAAAGGCCCTCAGACTTGCGATTATTGCTCGATCGTCGATAGGCATGACGGTAAACATGTTCGTGGCTAGCTGGAGCAATCCGCTAGTATGTGACAAGAGACGGGATGAAGAGGAGAGAGCATGCACCATCTTCAGGCCATTATCCAAACGACCAAAGCAGGGGGGACTCAGAACTCTGGACAACGGATATAAAAGACCACTCCATCTACCGCCATCAACAATTTTTTCTCATCCCAACAGCATTCAATAGTTCAGCCAGACCAGATCTGCATTCGTTCTTGCCCCCTACAAACACAGCGACAGACATCCAGTCAAAATGCTTCCCAAGTATCTCTTCTGCTTTGCCACGGCAGCACTTTCCGTGTTCGCAACCCCAACGACCCCCAAGTCTACCAAGACCACCAAGACAACTGCCGTTGCAACACCAACCGGCACTAACAATGGCGGTCAATTCATCACTCAATGTGTCAACGTCGGCCTCTCTGTCGCTGACTGCACGGATCTCTTGAACATCGCCGGCCTCAACGGCAACTCCATCAGCATTGGCGGTGGCGGCGGATCCGGCTCAGGAACGACGCCAGTCAACAACGGTGCCCAATTCTTCACCAAGTGTGCCAACCTTGGGATCTCTGTCTTGGACTGTGCTGAAGTCGTAAGTAAAGATCGGAAGGCGCAGACAGGCGCACGGATTGTTCATTGCATGCGAAGGGATTCTGACCTGGATGTCTTCTAGGCCAACATCGCTATCCTCAACGGTAACAACATCGCCATTGACCTTTCGTTCTTGGTCGATCTGCTGAAGCAGCTTGGCGTTCCTGGTCTGCTCGCTGGTCTCATCGGCCTCCTCACTAGAACCGTCAACGGCCTCGTACTTATCCCTGGCGGACTTTTGTGATCTTAAGTCTGCCTGGGGATGCCTGCACAGTTACGTGCTATGTGGCAGGTCGAGGAAGAAAGAAGATGGGGGAGATATGGTAAGCAGGATGTCGGGGTGGTGGGTGGAACGATGCACGATGAGCTGGATGGGACAATGAAATATGTTGGGACGCATCTGAATACGAGTGCGGCGGGACGAGGAGAGATGGAAATTTGCTCTTCGGCTGCTTGCGAGACTTCAACATCTTGTGACTGCCTGACACTCCTTGAATGCAATGAATTCCAAAATCCCCTGATATTTCGCTATTGCCTCAGATCCAAACGCTTAAGATTTGACATTCTTGTTACATCGCCTCACTAAGGATTCCCAATGGAAAGTTGGTATTCGCCTTGTTCTGGTTCTTGCTCAACCGAAGTGTGGATGTAGTCTTGATCCTGTCAAGAGCGCGTGTGCTGAAGATCTTTCCCGGGAACGTCTCGCTTGTCGCGCTGGGTCGTCCTGCGTAGCAAGGCTTGCGGCAATTGTGCGGCGCATGGATTGGTCTCGCAAGGATGGGCGACTGCGTTACACAGAGCAGTGTGACCACACTAATTAGGGCCGCAGCTGGTGTGGTCTCTCAGGTAATCATGTCCGCACAAGCTCACCAGGAAGCACACTCTTGCCGAAGATTAATACCAGAGTTCAACTGCTGTTCACGTGCTCTGCACATTTGTGCGCTTGCTTTTTGCGAGGTTGAGGTCATTTCTCGGCGCTCAACGACGAGTCAGTGGAACACACTGACTGGTCGTAGCTGGCCGGGAGCAAGTTTGGGTCGCATGACACACTTCCGAGAAAATGGTCGATGTATTGTTTGGATGCACGCTTTTCATACTCCAGACGCCTCGCTAATATTCACAAGTAGAACTCTTCTGGTACAAAACCCTTCCGTCATGTAGAACCATCTCAATTCTTAAACCAGCAATACCGCATTCACGCACCCGTCATTTTCGCAGTTGTTGGTAACCTGAGCCCATCTGCCCCAGACGACCTTGCCGCCCGCCGTTACCAGACCCAGCTCCGACACATTGACCTCGATGATCGTACCCTTGGTAAGCACACCGAGCTGAGTGTACATTGGGTTTTGCGGGTTCTTCTTGACGGAGATGATCGGCAGTTGAACCGTCACACCCAACTCTGGATGCGTCACATTCGCCTTCTTGTATCGCAGACCCATTGGCCTGATAAAACGTTCGTACTTGACTGGACGTCTCGTGAAATCGGGGCCGACGAAGGTAGGTTTCGTGATCATTCTCTTCCAGCTCTTCTTGGCCGTCTTCTTGCCCGTCTTAACCACCTTGAACATTTCCTCCTCGCTAATACCCCGCACCTTCGGCAGCGGTACTGAGAATTTGGCAGCCTTCTCTGCACGCTTATTCTTGATGGCGCTACTCAGCGCCTTGGCGTTCTTCTCCTGTCCACGGTCCAGCAGGTACGATGGCAAAGGCTGGCTGCTTGGTCCCGAGTCGTCGGCAGACTTGACATTCTTCTCCTCCTGCTGCTTGATCTGCTTCTTCATCTGAATCTTCTCCTTGTGGCGCTTCTGCTGGTGCATCTTGGCACGCAGACCGCGCAGGTTCTGAGCTTCCTTGGAGGCATTGTGGCCTTCTCTCGCGGCACGCTTACGGGTGCGTTCGAAGTGGTCGAGACGGCGACCATGTTGCTTTTGAAAGCGCTCAATGTATTCGTTCTGAGGCATGTTGGTGGAATATGCCTGGGTATGCCTTGTGGCGGAAGAGTGGAGAGGGTCAGCAGCGGATGGTGGAGTGGCGAAGTTTTGAGGACAAAATCTCGCCTGGCTGGGACGGGCGGAATTTTGGCCGCCTGCGGACTCCCGAGCAGGAGAGCAGACTTCAAGCTGGCGAAGGACGGCATTGGAAGTCGCATCAAGGAGGTAGTCTTATATACCACCGCGATAATGCTCACACGCAATCTGAAGCGCGCGCTGCTTGATTCGCAATGGTCTTTACCACCGACTTTCTTGCTACCATGGGCGGCGAGTTTATCTACCGTCTCACACACGACTGAAGGAAGCCATGTCCCTCCTCCACTCGCCAACTCCGGAAATCACGCTTCCACCGAGAGACGAGCGCTACACCCAAGCAGAAAGCCACCGCCAGTACCATATAGGCCCTCTGTCTCGAGCGACGAGCCGAAGCTCCCTTCCCCCTCCGCCTCTCCGCCAGCCCTTTCCGACTCCGTACGTGAGCTCCTCCCGGTCCTGCAAGCTCAAGGCCCCCACTACATCTCCGCACATCTGTACGACCGACCCTATCTCCTCACACAAGGTGACACTGTCCGCCTACCCTTCCTGATGAAGGGTGTGGAGCCGGGTGATGTCCTGCGTCTGAACAAAGCAAGCTTGCTGGGCAGTAGGGATTATACTCTCAAAGCTGCGGCTGCACCACCAAAGATGAAGAGCAACACCATGACGACAATAACTGTCAACGACCCAACGACAGGCAACCTTGGAAGCGAGATTAAGGTGATGCCGGACCCCAACTCGCCTATCGAGACGCCTGCAGGGCCTTCAGCAAACCGAGTGGCAGCCCCGCATTTCATCCCGCACCTTGCGAAGGGCAAGTACTCCTACATTGACGAGAGAATGTACGTCTGCCGGGCAGTAGTGATGGGTGTGGAGAGCGAGCCGATGCGCGTCAAGGAGAAGACGAAGAGGAGACAGCGAAAGGTGAAGCACGTGAAGAGTAAGCATCGGTACACGATACTGCGCGTGAAGGAAGTGCGTGTCAAGAGTTTGGAAGAAATTGAGGGCGGCAGCGAAGAGGAATTAGACTAAGCACGTCGCGCCCGGACGATGGATGACGCGACAAGTTCCGCATGAACGATTCGCATATGTATTTTTACTCAAAATCGGTCCATGAGCTTTTCAATCTGCATGCCGACCCACTGGACGAACTGCGGAACTATTCAACCATACCATGCGCATTCCAATGTTCTGCAATGATTCTGACTCCAGCGAGGGGCATGCGGGCAGAGACGCGCGCATTTTTGACTGGGCTGTCAAGTTGAAGCTTCTGAAAATCAGCAGCATGCTTCCCACGCCTCAACACCTCAACACTCCTGGAACTCACACGTCGCGGCTCCTTCGAGGACAAGAATACCGCTAAAGACTAGTCGCCTCTGAGGTGCGCACCGTTGGACGGTATCGAAAGCTCTCTGTCATTCCTGCGTCCGCAGTGGAAGTGGACCGGGCGGCGGGGGAGCAAAAGTTTGGCAATACCGGGAAAGACCGCTACAACCCCAACCGGAGTGCATTTGATTGTAGGGTAGTTAGTACTTATATGATTGTTACGAAATCATTTTCGCATCGATCTGTTCGAAGTTTTAACAAATGTAAATTTATTTGAATCAAATTTGCTCTTCCTGAATCGTCTTGAAGCTCAGATGGATAATCATGAATTTTCATAAAGCCCTCTCCTGCAAGATAGACTTGTGTCAGAGGGACTGGGAGCAAGCGCCCACCTGCATGAGGACCTCCCGTGGTCGTCTGCACATGGGCAGCTGGAGGGATGTGGACACCGGCATTGTGCCTGAGGCATCAAGATTCCGGCATCTCCACCCGACGTTGACGTGCGCTTGCCGGCGACAAGGCTTCATGCGCCACACTCTTCGGCACTTGTGATAGCCGCCTGTGTCTTCCCTTTCCTTTCACGAGATTGTCTATTCTGTGAATGGTGCACGTGTAATCTACAAATGATGAATTGTCTTGTCTCGGTTCAAAGTTGTGAAATGACACCTCGTTCTTCTTGAAAGATCTTCGCAACGCTCAAGTTCCTGAGCAACGATTGATTCTGAGGACAACTCGTCAACACCAGGTTTGTATGCCGAAATGTCGAACGAGGCTTGTGCTACTCAGCAAACGCACAAGCAGCGAGCGCAAGAAGTTCGAGATCACTACCAAAGACTGTCCGGTAGACTCCACGCTGTACGCCAGCTGAGCTCCGCCGATCGTACACTTGGGGATGACCTCCTGACACAGCTATGTGACGACGCAGAAGGTATTGGAAAGTACCTGGCTCATAGTCTGGGGGTTAGCTTCGCAAACAGTCAACCGAACGAAGCCTCAGCTGTAAAAGCGCAGCAGGTCTTTCAGGTACCCGAGTTGCTGGAGATGATACTTCTCAAGCTTCCGCCAAAATCAATCTTGGCTGCTCAGCAAGTCTGTCAGACCTTCTCAGCACTAATAAGCAGCTCGTCCAAAATTTAACATTACCTCGGTCTGAAGGCAGACTCGGAGTCCAACTTTTCTACGTGCTTCGACAAGCGTAGCCTCGGTCTATGGGGCGAATTCCAATGCTGTCCGAAGTTTGACTTGTCAGACAGGCGATTAGACTGGCTGAGCCGACAAATACACAGCAATTCATCGGAGCCTGAGCCGCAGTCAAACACACTCGAGGTAACTGCAAAGTTCAGCCCCCACAGCAAGCTGCCACGGTTAGGCAAACGCTGTCAATCAATGCTCATATGTCAGCCGCCCGTGTACGAAATGGAGGCGACAACGGCGTGCTGTAATGATAGAGCACGCCGCCGCTTACCTGGAACACTCCCGCCAGTCCCAGTGTCGATTAAATCCAAGACAGGCATTACGGTAGGTGGCATACTAACCGCATCCCGGGAGCTGTGGCGGGAACACCGACTGTGTGCTTATGCAGATACGTCGGACCTCGATGAAGAAGGCTACGTCAAGGTGAGACCATCTTTCAAGGCTCTCATCCACCTAAAAGACGGCGATCCCGCAACGGAGATCCAGGAAAGGTTGTATAAGAAGGCGAATGACATCGATCAGGCCCTTACAGACAGGAACAGACGACTATCAGCTTATGTGCAGGCCAAGCGGCAAGGTGAGTACCCGCAAAGAGTTATCACTGAGGACTTGCTAACGGAAAGGCATCTTAGCTCTTCTTACCGGGAGAAGCATCCCCACTCTCGCCGAATTCGAAGCAGAACAGCAGCATTAAATGCGAGCGAGAACCGTCAGGCAGAGGGTGGATGGCTGGCTCTCTTGCCTATTGGGAAAAGTGGAGTTCGTTGTTGAGGCCATTGCTTGCCGGTCTGCGTGATAGATGACGATATGAATTGTGAAACAGATTTTACAGACAATCAGACATGGGGAAAACACGGGAAACGGGCCAGGAAAAAAAGTCATTTTCTTTGGAGGACAAAGAACCTTATTTTGATGTCCTTTCTTGGGGGGCGTTGCGTCCCAGCGTCTTGATATGTCGTTGACACACTCACAACGAGCCTTTCTTCGCGCTGAGGCGATATCAGCTAAATTCTGCTAAAGGGTAATGTGGTAGAGGAACGAATGCATGTTTTACCTTACTCTCGTACCCCTTTCAGTCCTTTGCATTAATGACTATATACCTGAACGTCGTGCATAAGAGCTCCCATGTGTCCTCTTCTCAACAGGGTCAATCGGGGGCCGTAAAGAATTCAGCTAGCTTTGCATGCAGCAAGACTAGAGAACAAGTCCCACTCGAAAACGGCACGAGCTTAAATGAAAGTTGCAGTGATACCCTTGAGCTCAGAAACGACAACAAACCGCAAAAGTCCCTCCAAGGGTTTGGGGAAGCGAGTCTTTCGAAGCCCCATGCAGCACGATGTGTTACAGGATAGAATCGGAACCTAGGATCTAGGATAGCTGTTCTACACCCTAGGAAGAGGCTTGCAGATGCTGCCCTACGTATACCTGTCCTCTTTGCGACTCCAGGTGGGCATTGGGAGAGAGGGGCCCTTTGGCGGTATGTGCGCGCGCGCGTGCGCCGTAAGCAGCCATCATGTGCTTCAATGCGGGGAGCACCGGCTCAGGTCACCATGCGTGATCGTTGCAGTCTCGTTTCAGGCCGGGTTCTAATGTGGATGAGTGCTTAGTAAGTTATGCGAGAGTGCGGTACAAGAAGGTACTATGTACATTGGGTAATTTTTTTCACATGGCGTTGGGAATCTGCAAGACACTTTTCACCTGTAGGAGAATACTTGTAGGCTGTCAAAGCTACATAGATGAGTCAGTTGAAAGGAGAGTAGTGTCTTTGCTACTTCACTACCGTCGTCTCTCATGTCTTCTTGTCAGCGAGATCTGCCCCAGAGCGCCGCACGCGAAGAAGTCGTTGCACGATCGTATATTGAGCGTCGTACGGGTAATGTATCAATGTTTCAGGTTGGTCTGCATGAGAGATCCCTCAAATCTCGCGCCTGTCGATATCTCGCTTGGATCTACCATAACAGTTGCCTCTGCTTACCTACCCGACTCCTCAAGCGGTGACGAAGGGTGTCAGTGGCTATCTCCCATCTCTGCGTAGACGAAGACCCAGGCTTTCGACGGCTGCTGGCTGGCTGACTGACTCGTCTCATGAAGTCAGAGATTTTCCTCTATCTTCCTTGATGCTCCGAGGTGTACGTCAGCCGAGATATCATAGCAGCGGTGAAGTGCCGTTTTTTTCTCGATCGCGGGCCAAAGCGTGACGAGTTGTCGCCAGCCACCTTTTTTGCCCTATGAAGAGGGCTCGCTTGGCATAGTGAGATTTGCTCGTGTCGATTTGAAGTGACTCAAAAGAGCTCTGCAGGTTCAATGGGATTCATTGCCGGCCTGCAGAGCTCGCCTGAAGTACAATGATGTTGATAGTCTTAGGTTGGGCTCTGGTGGAAGAGGCGGATGGGCAAGGATTGGGGATAAGGTTTCCATTCGGCCGCCTCGGCTCGGCGGGAGTGGCCCATCGCGCTCACCGCGCCTGCCACCTAGCTTACCAGCGAACAGTCCGTCTGGGCAAGACTTCAAGCGACGTCCATCCACCTCACGGCCAGGGGTACCGGGGAAGAGCAATTAGTTCAAGCCGACCCGATCGCGTCCTGATCGATGCCGGTTAATGTGCTGGGCAGATCATGTCATCACGAGGCGCCATCTGAGACAGTGGCAGGCCGGTGGGATCAGAAGCTCGTGAGCCACACCATCTCACCGCACCACGCGGGCTTGACACCAGCCTCGCGATCAGAAGGGCCCAGGGATCGCTTCGGCGACATCACACACACAAACACACAGCCAAGTCAGCTGCTAACCACTGTGTCGGGATTCTACCAGTTGGTACATAGTACTTTATTAGTACAGTATCAGGTTTGGGGGGTCCGGGTGTGGGCTTGGGTACCTAGTAGTGTAAAGCACCGGACTGAGATGGACTAGCTCCCCTAGTCCTGTCGCAGCAAACAGCCCCTCTCTCCAGTCAAAGCCCCCCAAAGCACCGGTGCAAGGTTGAATAATGGTGGGCGTCTCGGCTTCCGCACTCGTCGGTCGCTTGTGCAGCTGGAGCCTATCATCCTGCAGCCCCAATGCGACATTAATGCACGTCTACCCGACTACTCAGGCTCTGCTGGGCACCGAATGAGCACCCACACTCACGCCCACGCGGAGCTTTCCTACTCGGAGGGCCCTACCAGGTAGGTCACTACTACTGTAACTCTCTCGTCAGGCAGGTCAGGTAGCCGTCGAGTCTTCACGCAACAATCCTGCTATCCGCGCCATTATTATTAGCCGACCGAAGTCTGATGGACTAAGGTTGCGCCCGCCGGGAGCGACAACCTGTGCTTGTTGTATCTAAAGCAAGCCTCTCCCTGCTTTCTTTGCCACCGTCGGCGACCCGTTCTAGCAGCGATTGTCGCTCCAGACTCCCTTGCCGTTGCACCTTGCCTATCTTCTACAACTGTCTGTTCTTTGCCCGCCAGCAACCCTTGTCTTGTGAACGTTCACGTTCTCCCACGAGCCTGGATTTCCTCATCATCTGGACCGGGCATAGGCCGGCTTTCGCGTGAGCGGATTGCCGAAGCCGCCCTTCACCGCTCATCACCTCGACTACACCGTTACTTGCATACAAGTAATTCTACCATGGCATACGCCAATTCTCGATTGGGCTGCCAACGAACCTTACCAGACGGCAAACACCCTTCTTACTTTGACGACGACGACTCAGCGATCCTGGACCCAGCTATATTGGATGCTGACATCATGCAAAGCCCAAGCAGCCTCCATTATCGCAAAGATTCCTTTGCGAACAGCCATGGAGTCCTGTCCCCAGCAGAATCCCATGGCCCTAGTTGGGATCACCACCACTACGCTGGCGTGCCAATCGACTCTGCGTCGGGCAATGCGCCAAATGTCTATCACGAGGAGAGCAACAATGGCTTTGCCCGGCATGCACCGTCAATACCACACCACGGGGCCGCATACGGCCAGCAGACGCATGCGCCCCAATGGTCACTGGATCAGACCTCTGGCAACTGCACGCCTACGACCGGCCTGGAATTCATGCCGCCGCCTCCGCCATCGTACGAGGGCCAGCACTACTCCCATCCTCGGACGGATAGCGTCCACGGTACCTTCCAGCCAGCTCCGCCACCGCCACCATTCGCGGCTTCGCATGACGCACCAAGTTTCGTAGCCGCGCCTCAAGTCCAAACTCCGATGTCGCCGCATTGTCATCAGGATTGGATGGGAATGGCGCAGCAGGAAATGGACAGCCGTCCAATGACCAAGCGCATGCGAGCCAGTAGCCCTCCGGTGACAATGGTCGACTACGCAAGAAGGGACGGCATTCGGAAAAAGAATGGCCGCATCGAGATTCCGCCGGAACGAAACATCCACACGATCGACGAGCTCATTGACCAGACTACCGACGAAGGCTTACTAAAAGAGCTCAAGCAACAGAAGCGACTGCTCCGAAATCGAGAGGCTGCGTGAGTCTAAGTGATTCGTACATTGATCGATATATGCTAATTTGTCGCAGACTGGCTTCCCGACAGAGGAAGAAGAAGCACACCGAGGACCTCGAGATCAAGGAGAAGAGCTTCACTGGGCAAATCACCATGCTCGAGGATCAGATCAAGCATCTGTCCTTGCAGTGTCAGCAACGTGACGAAGAGCGCCGCATGCTCGTCCACCGATACCAGGAGTCCCAACGTGTAATCGAGTCGCTGCAAGAGCAAATGAGGGATCTGAAGGTTCAGCACAACGAGGAGAACTCTAAGCTCAGGAAGAAGGTCAACATCCTTACGGCCGAGATCGAAGCTGGGCCGGCTCCTGCCATGTCTGCGGCGCCCAGTAGCACTGGCTTTACCGACTTCAATGCTGAGATGGAGGCTTTGAACATGGGCTGCCATGATTGGGATCCTGTGTTCTTCGAAGACCTTCGCAATGCCTCGCCGGATGATTTCAGCTTCGACATGAGGTCCGCCGAACCTATCAAACAGTCACCGGTACTGGAGAAGAGACAATCATCGAATACAATCGTGCCGGACTCTCACTCGAAGAGCAAGGATATGGTCTCCGAGCAGCCAATCGCGACTGGATTACTCTTCATGCTTCTGTTGTGCGGCGCCTTTGTCGCCTCCAAACCACCGAACTCGCAAGCACGTGGTGTACCGCAGATGCCCGCAGAAGTTCGTGCTGCCGCGCCTACGATCCTCAACAACCTGTTGTCGGAGACTGGAACTGATGCCACCCCATCGCAGACCGTCTCATACGTAGGGCACGAGCCTCGCCCGTCCGGTACGACACATCAGGGCCGAAGTCAACAAAGCCGACTTGATCAGATGCATAATCATATCACCATGCCTACAAAGCCGCAAGAAATCGACGATGCGTTCTCCTTGACCACCGCGCAGTATGCATCCATCAACAATATGAACTACCCTGGCTACCATGACGCTCCGGCACAACCACACCAGCATAACGCTCCGCGAACCAAACGCAACCTGGCCGAGACTTTGGCGAACTTGCGCAACAAGGAGCAGCAAGCCGGTAGGGCGGAGGTCTATACACGCAGCCTCCTTTGGGATCAGATACCGACAGAGGTGATCAAACAGTTCAAAGAAATGGTGGCAGACCAAAACGAGATAGACTCCCGACGTCACCAGCAGAAGACGGACAACGTGAACGACGCGTACGGAGCCTACAAACTCGAAGTGTAGAATCTCCGGCGCCGACAACGATGACGACGATGACGATGATAAAGACGACGATGACAACACTCATGTGAAGACGAGCCCATCAAATGTACAGTGCAAAGGTGGAGGTAATGAACTTTTTGGAAAGGCTATTCTTATTCTCTTTGTTGGAAAACAGATTCGACAGAAACCACCACGCTGGCCTGCAGTCAGCCCCAACCAACTACACTACTTTGTTTTTTCGGTCTACTATGTCTCTATGGGAAAGGAACGTGTTCGGAAATGACTATGACGAGATCTACGGCACCTCATGTTTTGCATTGGGAAAGAGGGGAAACTACCTTGTTTCGATTCTATTTTTTTTTTTTTTTTGAAAATTATCCCCTTGTTTGGACTTTCCTTTTCCGAGTGATACCCCCCTCTTCAGCACCTTTTCTTCCCCAGATCCGAAACGAGATTGGCTCGGAGCGGCGCCTTTGGAAGAAAGGCTTCGATGCCTCTCCAAGGACAACGATCACCTCTTTTGTCTTTTTCGAGACTTTGTATCTAATGACGACGGACTACTACTACTACTGTTTGGATTGCGGTTTCTGACGGCCTCGGGATCGGGACTGAACGGAAACTCATGCGGGAAAAAAGGGAAAAGAGAAAGACTTGATCGTGTGTGGCGCGCCTACGGCGGGAAAACACGAGGCCAGAGCCACGAGTATGGAAAATAGCCAGCTAGACGATCATCCCCTCTTGGCGAAGAAGGGGAGGCTATGTTTCAGACCCAACATGTGTAGCGGCCATTGGCAGTAGATAAGTACTTGTATGTAGTGGTCCCCCGGTATCCCAATCAAAAAAAAGGAAAACAAAAAAGAAGATCGAAACCGCTACGGCGGCACGCCTGTCAAAAGCCTAGATGGAGAGACCGCTAGTCCCTGTCCCCTTTGCTTTTTTGAGTGCCTATCCATCTCGCGCCCCCAAAACCCTGAAAAATTTTCCGAAACGGTGAGGCATAGACCGTTTGTCCAACCTGCCACTCATCCACTATACCGGGTCCCTCCCGGGGGCCCAGTAGGAGTAGAGCCGCCGCCCGCCGTAACGACGGCGTGGGAGACTTGTTGGGCTTGGCGCGCCGCGATTTTTGTGTACGTCAGTATATGTATGGTACCTAGCTCCCTCCCTCTCTCTCTCTCTCTCTCGCGATTGCTGCCCAAACAACCAGGTCGGGTAGCGGCAGTGGTCCCTATTCGACTACGGCGATGGTTTCGGGAGAGGGCGTTCATAGTGATCGTGGTTCTGAGACGAACGATCTATCGGTAGGAATAGGCGGGCTTTCTTGCTACTTGGGATTGTATTTATCCTTCCAGATCCTGTGTTTGAGATGAGAAGTGGTTAGTCTAGACTTTTTTCTTTTTTTTTTCTTTTCCCGTTCGAGATCCCGGTATGCACTGCGCCTCTTGTATCTCTCCCGGTATTTGCTTCAGCTTCTTCTCGCGCTCTGCTTGGCGCTCTCCAGTCGTCTGCGACGGCGACGGATTTCGTAAGCCCGCATGAAGCGGTACGCCGTACTAGGGCCAGCTGGAAACCCACCCCGCGGGTCTAGCCACTCACGACGCAGGAGCCGAAGCAGCTGAAACTGGGCGCGAAAAAAAAAAAAAAGGGAGAAAAGCAGGTACGGTGTGCGTGTGGCACGAAAAACCACGTGCCCACACCGAAACGAACATGTAGCCGCGTCATGCGCAGCTTGGAAACGCTCCCTCGGGTCGCTTGCCTTCCCATTCCCACCCCCTGGCTGAAAGTGCTGCCTGATTAAGAACCAGGTAGGCATGTATGGAGGCTGGAAGCGCAGGCTTCATGCAAGCCCCTCCTGCCGCCTCTCCAAGCGAGAAAGGCCACCTCGAAGAATGCAGAGAAGTCCAGACCTGTTTCCTCCATACCCATGCTCGGATATTATTTTTATAGTCGGCTCCATGTATAATACTCGAAACCCAATAACGACCACCGAGGGGAGCGGGCAGGGTTGGTGAGGGTCATATGTGCTAGAGGTGGATTGTAAGATACGTACCATGAGTTGCCCACTAAAGCTTTCCCGCCTTTCTCTTCCGCCAGCCGGAGGAATTGCGCCGCTTTGAACTAGATCGAGGAAGAAAGCCTCTCAGTCAGCCCCGGATGAATGATGATGCGTATAGCAAGTGTGACATTGGTGTTGGAGCCCAAAGATCGAGGCGAGGGTTTAGCCGGTTAGATTGTGTGTGTGTGTGTGTGCTCGAATTGTTTCGCGTGTGTAGTTGATTCGGGTCTGGTAACCGTTTCGAGCCACGGAAACCAGTGCCCCAACGTGTGAAAACACGATAGAGGTCCCAGATGCTCTGGCGGTTATCGTGGGAAATACGAGAATGTGGCAATGAAAAGTACAGTGACGAGGCAATGCGGAACTGGCAAGAGATGCCTTACCTTGTCTTTGCCACCTCCAAATCCCTCGAGATAACACCACGCAGCCTCCTCCATCGCATCCGTATCCCCCAGATTAGCAGCAGTCTCGTAGTATTGTCTCGCAGCCACCGGGTATTTCTTCGTACCCCAGCCCTGTCTGAAGCAATTGGCAAGTTCGAAGATGGCAAGGACCAGCTCGCCTTTCGCAGCACCACCTTTCTTCATCCCAGCGTTCAATGCCAATTCCTCGATCGCCGCCGAGTTTGACGCAGCGAGCGAGAGGTAATGGATCGCCTTCTCTGGCTCGGGAGGGATTCCCCAGCCATGCCGGAGCGCGAGACCATAGAGGACTTGGGCCAGCGCGTTGTTGGCTCCCTCCGGCTGCGCAAGTCGGCCGAACATGGCGGTCGAGTTCTCCAGGTCGCCAGATTCGTGTAGTTGTATAGCTTCCTGTATATTCTCATCGCCGCCGCGGTCGGAGATGCTAGGGCTCTGGCTACGACTCCGATTGTGCTCCCGTCGCCGCTCCTCTTCCCGCAGCAGCTTGTTACTCTGCGCGAGAAGGGTGGCGCGCTTCTCCCATTGTGCTTCGCGGCTCTCTTTCTCGTGCTTCACCTCGTCTGATGTCCCCTGTAGAGTCCCCGAGGGTACGGCGGCTGTCGCTGGCGCTTCGGGCAGGTTGTCTGGCATGAACGGGCTCGTTTCGGCGGACGCTGAGCGGGAGCGGTCGCGGCGTAAGGAGAACCTATCCGATAGTCTTCTCTCGCTCTTTGGTCGGACGGGGAGCTGTTGACTATTGCCCTTCTCGGCCGGCTCTGGGGATGGTGGGACAGCATCTTTGGTATCTGGGGCGTTTGATGATCTGCGGAAGCCAAGCAGCGTATGTCGCTTCTTGCTCTTCTGACCTTCCTCTGATGTCCCAGCTTGCGCTTCAGTCTTCTCATCTTCTGGGCCTCCGGGTGGATGAAGCTGCTCTTCCGATTCGGTCGTCGTTCGCACAAACCTGAAGCCTGGCGGCGCCGTCAAGTGTCCATCGTCTGCAGGCGGCACCCGTGTTTCCTGTGCGATCTCTTCCTTCTTTTTCAATAGATCTTTCAATCCCGGCATCCTGTCAAGTGTAGTAAGGGGAGGTGTTCCAAGGGGAGCTTCAATGGCGGGGAATGTTTCGAGTTTCCAACTACTGTCTAACGGCCAAGAGCAATTGACGACTTGGACATGAATGAGGAGAGCTGAATGCCTACCGCAGGTTATGTATCAGATATACGAGTCTCTTCCGCTGTAGTTCAGCTTGGGATTACTATCATGACTGGAAGGTGTTCGCGACTGGCCTTCAGCGCCATGAAAGCTAATAATAAGATCACGCGCTAAGGAAGGCATAGAGGCTGTGCACGCGGTTGCGCAAGAGTGAAAGTGGGCAGGGCAGCTAAGCTTGGAGTTTCTGATGGCAGTCCACAACTTTTACAAGGCAATGCATGCTCGACTAATAGTTACCAAAGCAGCTATGATTGTACAGTACTGTCATTCGCGCAGGATGGCCTTCACGCAGGCATGAGGTCGCACAAACCGCTCGACAAAGGGAGCTACAGTACCTGTTCCAAGCCATCTAGTCTTTGGGAGATTTCATTTTTGAAATCGAGTTGGAATGCACGCTTGCGCTCTATTGACTCGCCTCGCAGTCAAGTTTCAGTACCAATCCAGGTACTCGACGCCTTTCTCCCCTGACTTTCTCTTCACCAGTCTCACTCTGGCGATGCGCAACAATGTGAATATCAACCAATGCTTAGGAGCGCGTGCTCGTTTCGCACCCTATTGGGCACACAGCACTTGCGAGAAAAGATTTAGCAGCCAAGAGCATACTTAGTCGCAGTTCTGAATCCAGAAGTCTTGTGATCTGATTGTTCAAATTGTTCCAGAGGCATTGCATACAGCCTTATATACATCCGTCCCTCAACCTTTTCAAAACGCCTGGTTTACATCCAGTGCTAATTTATGCACCTGGCGGCGGGGCAGGCGGGCTCTTGGCCAGCGGGTCAAAGGGCTTCTCGCATGGGACGTTGTTCTCCCGTAGCTGCTGCAGTTTCCTTTCGTTCTCCTCAAAGCTTTCCTTCTCGTACTTGGCAATGACCTGGTCCAGGTTTCCTCCGCCATGGCCGGCTGGGACGTTGAAGGGGGATCCAATGTTGAATTGCCTGTGAAATGCATAGTTAGCGACTCTACCCGCTATTGTATGTGCCGTGAACTGCCCAAATCTTCCAAAACAGAACACTGAAACCATTCTTTGTGATCAATGCCCAGCAGCGTTCAATCTCGGGTAGACGTACTCAGGAAATCTCAACTCGACCCGGCGGTTGGCCTGTGCGCTCTCGTTCAAGAACAGTACTCTGTCTCCCGCCGCAGCCTCCACCATCTGCGTGTGCATGTCGTTGCGTCGTGCCCACTTGTCGGCATACTGGTTGTAGGTGTCGCGGATGTAGCGGGTGAAGAAAGGCTGGTCCTCGGCGCTCTGGCGCGTGAACTTGTACAAGGCGAAGGAGGCGGGGAGGGCGGCCAAGGTGACGTAGAAGTAAGCCTGGGAGAAAGAGGTGTCAGCCCTGTGTGTATTTCATCCTGGCTACGAAGAGCGCAGCCCTTGGACCTGAGCGGGAGCGAGACGTACGCCGAGGGACTCGTTGGTCGGGTGCTGGTTGTGTCCGCCGTGGCCACCACTCGCAAATCGGCGCGGTTGGCTCTGGATCTGAGGTCTGATTTTTCGCGCTGAGCGCAGCGCTGTTCTTTGTAGAGGCTGCATGGTGCGTGAAGGCGCAATGGATCACAGAGCGCAAGTGAGTTCTTGGTGTACAGGCTGGAATGATGTCCAACCTGGGACACAGGCGGGAAGTTCCGCTCTCGGTGCCGAGGGGACGAAGCTCGACTTCAAACATAGGAAATCCGCAACCAGATTTACATTTCAACTTGACATTGAGCAAAGGCATGTTCGGCATGCTTAAAAAATCATCTACTGAGCCTATAATGCATCTGATGGTTATTGCTACTGTCGTCTCACGCCCAATTATGGATCTCAGCCGCTCCTCAGGCCGCTACCGCCTTGCCATCTTCTCATAAAGTGCCCTTTCATCGCCTCTTCCGGGCGTCAGATCTAGATCAAGTCTCCCAAGGCATCTGAGAAGTATGAATTGCCCTCAGAAATGTCCTCCTGTTTCACCTTCTTCGCGGGAGACTCCTCGTCGGAAGGCTCGGCACTGCCCTCGCCTTCACCCTTGCATTTGCCTGCGCCTTGGTCAGTAACACAAATCAAGTCGTCTGGACCATGAAGAAGAGTGAGTGCTTACCGGCCTCCTTCCCACCGCTCTTCGACGCTTGCAGCACGCCGCCATTAGACCCGGCTTTGGCCCTCTTGCGTGGCGTTGGCTTCTCTGCAGAAGTCTTGCCTCCATCCTTTGAGGCTCCCTTCTTGCTGATCTCCTGTGCGCGCTTCTTCACTGCCCTGAAGGAGTGCTCGAAGCTTGAGGCAGTGCGCGTCCCGTCAAGTTCCGCCATCATTTCGTACTCTCTGTTGCCGAGAGATTTACCCTGGCTCTGGAGAGCGGCGACAATTGTCGCCACGGTCTCGAATGAGAAGCTCTTGGTTTCCTTGTCGTTAGCCATGCTGACTGTGAAAGCGGCTTTGGCTTGATTGATAGGAAGGTAGAAGCGCTAGACGGTAGTGTCAGCAGTTTTGAATGATGACATGAACAGACGGCAGCGATTGCCAACGGAGACCCACCTGGGAGCTCTGGAAGTTGATAGGTGTTGTCCTGACTAGTGGTTGGTGAACGAGGTTGAAGGTTGCTGAAGTAGCAAGTCAAGTGGACTTTAAACCATGGGTGAGGGAAGCAAGACCAATGAAACCGCGCTAGCGCTGCAACGCTAAGGCTTGACCGGTCACGCACCTTCCGCAATCGTACGCGAAAGTGAGCTTGAAATCACTCGTTCTGAATTTGTACAGGAGGGAACGCCAGCCAGGGATTTGGGGCGACATCGGCCGAACGTCGCAGGTCTGCGCCTGAAAACAGATTCAGATGGCTTTGATACCCTTCGGGCAGTGCTGCCTTCACATGCAATCATAATATAGAACTTGCTTGATTCTAGAAGACAGTTGAACTGCTTTCGTCTAGAGATGTCGGGCTGTCTTTGCTTCTTGGTTGGCTTGACCGGGAAATGTCTGTACGTATGTATGAAAGACTTGGAGCTATGGGTCCGTCCCTTTGCTTTTGGATGATCGTGCAATGGCCTTTCGATGCCTGGCGGTCTTTGCTTCATGGCTATCTCGAATGGAGAATCCCTGTAAGTATTTTTGAACGACTTCGTGTTGTGGGCCTCTACGTTCGCCTTTGAATGGCTTTGCAACAGTCTCTGAATGTTACGACCGCCAACCTTTCAAAAGAAGCGGCAGCTCCGTGGGCAATCTCTTCAATTTCTGCTCTACATTTTCAAAAGATCTATCCCTTCCGCGTATGCCTTCAGCTTCGGCCAAGCGGCCTCCTTCTGTCGCCTGAGCTCTTGTGGCACTTCTGTATCTTCGCCTACGCAAGTCTTCCAGACTGTCATCACGACCTGGCCAATCGGGCTCTCCATACGGCCATAAGACTTTGGCAAACCCTCCCATATCTCCACGAGAAGACCCAGGAACAAAATGCGGGTATCGCATCCCTTTCGAGCCAACTCACTCGCTTCGGCCTGCTTGCTTGGATGCGAGTAGATGGTCACGACCTGCATCAAAGACCACGTCTCGAAGACACGGTCGTGGTCGAACTGCGGGCGTACTATCTCATCGACACAGAAATACTTCTTGAGTCCGACATGTAGACAGCGATTGATGTCCCCGTGCGTCATGTATCCACCGAACAGGTCTCGTAATATAAACGGAACTGGCTGGCGAGTAAGAGACCACATGCCGGAGTCTAGGCATACTCGTAGTGCTTTCTCGAGGTCCGGGACGTCTATCTTAGGGACTTTGCCGCCGTGGAACTGTGACTCTATGCTTTTCATCGCGGCCCAGGGCTTGAACGCCTCCGCTTGTAAAGCTGTCATGCGGCGAGCGGCTTCGGTGCTGTTGTTTTCGACTGTGTACCAGGATGTGTCGACCTTCTCGGCTTCCTGCTTCCTGATCAAGTCATCGGCTTTAGATATCCAGTCTTGCGGAAGATTGTCGATAGGCTTGGTAAAAGCATCCTCTTGAAGGCAAGGACCCTTTGCGCACTTCGAACAGGTGCAATCGAAGAAATAGCCATCTTTCAAATCGGCCTGACGTACGCTAAATGGATTCGTGTGGTCTCTATAGCTTTTGAAGATTTCCTCGCCCTTCGCAATAGGCCTTTTTGCGCGCAGGAGGGTTCGCGGACAATTGAAGACGAGGAAGACGTTCGGATCACACGAGTGGTTGGCGGTGCAGAGTATTGGGTCGAACCCGATGCCGATCTTGACGGCATCAAGAGGTGACGAGAAAGCCAAGGAATTGCAGTTCACGGCAAAGAACAAATGTCTTGCGACGTCTAGGTCGGCTTTTGAAGGCTTCCCGGCGAAGTTCCAGGCGCCGAATGCCAGAGTCGAGAATTCCTCGTAGGACTTAGGGTCAGTCTTTCGGATCTCCTCGATCTTGCTGTCGAACCGCAGAATTGCCTTCGGTGCCTCGTCGCCAGCCTCGATTTGCTTGAGGAGCCTCACTGTCGCTCTGACTACATGCGGCAGAGGTGGCCGGTCAGGCGGTGCAAGTATTTTACACTCGTGCTTGTGCTCCATCTTCCAGGCCTTCGCTTGGCATGCTTTGCTGCAGTACTTGATCTTTTTGCAGCCTGTGCAAGCCTTGACTTCGAGGAATCCGGTCGGGAGACCCATCTGTTGACTTTTGAAACGTTCCTCGGGATCATTTTCAGCCCGAGAACAGCACCATGCGCAGCTATCTCCTAGCCGGTCTATGTCAAGCTCTGCGATATAAGGGCGAGCCAATGCCAGGACGACATCGCCAGGGGCGAAAGCTTTCTTCGCGAAAAGTCCATTGCCGGCTCCGGGAATTGTAGATTGCTTTACTTCAACATCATCGACCCCAGGCATGGTGGGTATTTATGTCTCGTTCTTGGGGAATTGATTTATTGAGGCAAACGACAGCAAAAGCGACGTGAATTGAGGTTTGGAGACGGCCCAATTTGCGTCAGATGGTCTGTGCGAGAAGAACGCGAAATTTACACGACATGTAAGGAAGAAGATATATATGGGTATGCTCAAAGGCAGCCGAATGCCGGTTTCCGCTCAGCCATCGATAAGTTACCAGTAATCTATGGAGCTTGCGTCCCTTCATCTCCTTCGCCGAAAAAGCCCGTCTTTCCGAGATGCTTGATCACCTGAAGTGCCAAGCGGTCTTCTTCTTCCTCCTGCTGCTCCAGCAGACGTTGATAGATGGTCTTCTTCTCAGCAGTTGCAGAGTAATCAAGTTTCGGCTGATATGGGTCTTTCTTCTGCTGCTGGACAGGCGGCTGTGGTGCCGGCTTGACGCCGGGTTTAAGCTCATGTCTAAATCGACACGAGTCGCCATCTCTGCAGTAACCGCTTGCTGCGTAATACCTGCACCGCGGAAGCTGGACAGCGCCAGTCTCTGCCTCGTATGTTGGCGCCGGCGCTTTGGTGGAAGCTTCCTCTGGAGGGCCGTCGTCGTCGTCGTCATCATCATCACCAGAAGCCACCCCTTCTGAGTCAGACGTAAGCACAGAAGATTCTGAAAGTACCCCAGAAGAAGCATCGGAGTCGTCACTCTCTTCCACCCCAGTTTTCGTGTCACCAGAGTTCAACGCAGCTGGCCCATATCGAGCT
>JBAOKB010000108.1:0-70636 GCA_037044905.1 Hortaea werneckii | reverse complement strand
GTCTAGTCTGCAGACGCCAGGTCTAGTGGAAATAATAACGGGAAACTGACAATGATCGATGTTCCAGATAAGGGATTCTCATACGTCTACAGTCAGAATCCGGGGAGAGAAGGAAAAGAAAAAAAAAAAAAAGCAAGAGAAATCATTATTCCATTCTCATCCAATCTATCCGCCATATAAACCATCATAATCAGGATTCCACACCGACTTCAGCAGCCGCGGTCCTAGCACCACATATCTTCGAATCTCCAACCCACCCTTCTACGCCCACTTCCCCAACAAACTCATCAATGCCAACCCAGCCATCAATCCCACCATCGCCAACCCAGCCTTCGCGACCCCAACCTTCGCCAACGGACCCAACCACCAATCATGAAACAACATCTCCACGACCCCCACCCACAACAGTATCCCCGCACTAAACGCATCCAGCGTCCCAATCGCCACGATCGTCGACGGATCATTCCCATTAAACTGCGACAGCACCCCCGTGCCTATCGCCATCCCAATCGGTGTCGTGATCGCGAATCCCCCCGCTAAGAGGAGTTTGTGAAGCATGTGGGAGGGGAGTAAAGCGATGCGTGAGCCGAGTGCGATGCCTTCGAACATTTGGTGAAAGAGGATTACGATGAACAGGGTTATGAAGCTGGAGGAACCCGCTACTACGAGGGTGATGCCGATTACTGGGGTTTTGATGGGGGTGGTTAGCTGGGAGGCTTTATTTGGGATTGGGAGGAGGATAGGGATTTTTTGGGAAAGAGGGTGGAGAGAAGGGGACTTACGGATCGAGTGGAAGATGATGCCGCATTCCATGACGAGAACGCTCGAAGTAAGTTCCCTGCTCGAGGGCTTGTCCGCGGGATTTAGCGCTTCCTCGTCGCTGCTGGGGCTGTTCGCGCGTGTATCGGCTTCCGCTTCGCCTTTCTGGGCGTCGTCGTCGTCGGTGGATCTTGGTGCGACCCCGTGATGATGGTGGCCTCCGTTGCCTCCGACTAAGCGGTGCACGAGGTATTCTGCGACGAAGGCTACGAAGAGCCCGGCGATTAGGATCGCGGCTGTCGTTGCTTCGTAGTTTACTCCCGTCAGGCAGTCGTTGTTGAAGAGGAGGGAGGCGTGGGTGAAGAGCTATAAGTCTTCGTTAGCAAAAGGCAAGCAGACGGGTTGCGGTTCTGTGTGGCTGGTCTTACATGAACGAATGCCGTCGAGATGATGATTCTGCGTTCAGGTTAGCATATCTCTCTGGAGGATATAGTGTCCATTCGTTGCAACAAGAGAGTAAAGAGCGTCACATACCCCGTGCCGAATTGCCGGATGATGAGCAGGACGATATGATCCATACTTAAGCCCGTAAACTTCGAAGTAAAAATCGGCAACACGACGCCGATGAAGCTCGTCGCTAGAATCACGAAAATCAACCCTATCCGCAGCGGGACGTCGTAGTCGTTATTGGGCCGCGAACACCCCATATCGACCGTCCGACCCTGAGCGTCGACGCAGTGTGGGACACCCTATTTTTTCCCCCAATCCAAGTCAGCATTTCATTTGCCTTTGCTGGCCTCGAAGACGGGACCGGTGGGGAGGGGGCTACTTGCAGCATGAGAGTGGCATGTTACTCCCTCCGCTTCACTCGCGGGGATTGTGTCGGAGCTCTCCCCTTCTTCACCTTCGTGGTCGTGATCACCGCTCTCGCCTGCGTGACTGACGGGCTCAAGCGACGCATCCTGTCCTTCGTCTGAGCAATGGCTATACGGAGTTCCTCAGGTGTCAGACCTCGATGAATTACGAATCGATATAGACATTCAGAACTCAACTTACAGCTCGGTGTCATGCCAATGACACTCAGTGTACTCATCTGGTGCCGTCGAGGGTTCTGCTTCGCTTACTACTTCGTATTCTTCCGAGCCTACGAAGCAGAACTTGCTCGCCTCGGCATGTGAATGACATCCGGTTGCAGAGGGATTTGCAGGTCTGCTTGTTGTTGCCGCAGTGGTCGTTTCTTCCGAGCTGGTTGTGCTTGGCGCTTCCGTGACGGTTGTCGACGGAGGCACGGATGTGCTGGGGCTGGCGCTCTCACTGTAGGTTGTCCATGGGGTTTCTGAACCGTCTGGTAGAAAGCAGTATCTACGTCGATCAGCATGTTCATCCTCCTGTGCTTTCCTCGTTCGGATGCTTACTCGACGCTGTTGTGCAAATGGCATCCACTCAGTGTGTATGTCTGGGCCGCAACCTTTGACCCCAATGCCAAAGCGCTGGCAAATATGATCGACTTCATCGTGCAATAGACGCCTAGTCCTCTTGCGAGTAATGTGCAATTTGTTCGCACTTGCAGTCCTGTGGCGTTTGTACCGCAACACCTGGGGTCGAGTGGACTTTTCAATAGCTGATCTCACACCTGGATGGTTGGGACTGTAGTATTCAATCCGCGAACCAGCAGAAACATTCGAGCGTATCTTGGCAAATAAGGCAAAAGACTTTGCTGCATACTTCTAGGATTTTTTCCGGAAATGCTCGTTCGTCCACCTGCTCTCAACCGTTCGCTATGTGCCGCATCGGCTGCTCTTGACATTCGTCACTCCGGGACAATATTGACCTAGACATGGAGTCTTTTTCCGAGGTACTCTTGATTTTGGTGGTCAGAAAACGCCTACCGTATGCTTTGGCGTGCTTGGTAAAGTCTTGGTTGCACCTTGATGGTATGCTTGGTGGCTTGTCCAGCAGCGCTAGAACCCGAACTTCTTCTCCACCCACGTATAATCACGTAAATCTACCAACTTCAATCGCATCAATACACAGTCTCGATGGTGAACAGTCCCGTGCCAAGTACTCATCTGCTGTACCACTACGGTGCGCCAAGCTGGGCCATGTGCGGTGCAATGCTCGACTCTTGCCTCGTTACGGGAAGGCGCGCAGGTCGATACCATGTGCCTGGTGGACCCTTTGCAAGTTCTCTACCACGAGATACCTGGACTATGCCAGACCTGGACATGCCTCCCGAGTTGTGAGCCCAATCCTTCGCCACGCCGAGCCTTTGAATCGCCATGCGGCGTGTCTTGGAAGATCTGAATTGTGCCGACCGGGTGCTCAACCCTTTCGAACACTGTCATAACCTGGTACCTGAGTGGTTTCGATAGAAGCTATAAAGTCCTGGACCTTTCGACTTGCCATTGCCACCATAGCGCCTACACACTTCGTTACGTTCTCTCAAAGTGTTGCATTAATACAATATGCTCTCCAAAACCGTCTGCGCGACAATTGCCGGCCTGGCATCAGTAGCGGTTGCCGCTCCTGCTGCGGGCTATTCGGCTGTTACCCACGACGAGGATCACATGGGCCAGTCTTGGGTTGAAAGATTTGCTGCGCCTGGCCGTGCACAGCAGAATGTCGTCGACCAGTACTCTTGGAATAGCGGGATGACTCGGGCATACCCTATTCACCAGTCATGCAACGCGACGGAGACGGCGCTGTTGGAGCAAGCTTTCGCAGAGATGGCTGTGCTCGCCGCACATGCTCGCGATCATATTCTCCGCTTCGGCAACAGCTCGAGCTTCTACACCAAGTACTTTGGCAAGGCCAACACGGGTGAGCCAGCAGGATGGCTGGACAAGATTGTCAACGGTGACAAGTCTGGCGTTCTTTTCCGGTGCGATGACATCGATGGGAACTGCTGGCAAGACGGTAAGCTATCATCTTCGAAAAAGCACAATGATCGGGAGTGATCCAACTAACGTTGACCAGGTTGGGCGGGCCATTGGAGAGGTGAGAACGCTACAGATGAGACGGTCATCTGTGAAATGTCCTACACCAGCCGCTGGCCTTTGGCTGGACTGTGTGGCTATGGGTACACTGTCGCCGCCGAGAAAACCACCGCATACTTCGCCTCCGATCTGATGCACCGTGTCTATCATACCGACAAGATTGGCGAGGGTGTCGTTGGACATTATGCGGATACCTATGAAGAGGTAAGGAGCATTATGACATTCATATCTTGAGCTCGTGCAGTCGCTGACTTTGTTATCAAGTGCTTGCAATTGGCCAAAGACTCGCCCGAGGAGGCAGTGCGGAACAGCGCAACGCTCAGATACTTTGCTCTAGACGTCTACGCTTACGATATTGCCGTCCCCGGCCAGGGCTGCACAGGTGAACCTGTGCCAGAAGAAGAGGACGATCACAGCCATGATAGCGCAACGAGCACCTCTTCCAGCATGTCAGCAAGTCCGACGGCTTCCATGACCTCGTCGTCCATGGAGAGCACTTCGACCGCCGACGCGGCAACAACTGCCACGAGCGCTGAATCCGCTGAGGCGACCGAAGCGAGCTCCACAACCTCTGCCGAAGTGGTAAGTTTGCCCTACTTGTAATTGAATTAACTTGCAGTCCGGCTGACTTAGGAACCAGGAATGCCACACCCACGATGGTGGAGAAGTCCACTGCGTCGAAGAGTCTGGGAGCGATGAGGCTGATAGCACGGCAACCGCGGCTTCAGCGCAGGAGACCGAGTCTAGCTCGACGACGACTGCAGGCGCCGAGTGCCACACCCATGCTAACGGGGAGGAACACTGTGTGTAAATGTCATGAGTCTCATGACGATGAGTTATATACCCTAGATGATGGGAAGGGAAGAGAGGATTTTCCATTAGCTATAATGAGATATATGAGCCAAGAAGCAATTGTCCCCTCACTTACTGCATACCATGCGCAAAATGCATCAGCCATTTCTTCACAACGCAGGAAAGGATTTGTCGCGAGATATGCATGAGACACAGTCCTTACTTGCTGGTCATGGCGTAGAAGATCTGTCACACTCGTGCCTAGATGCCATCTTAGCTGCGACCTCTCTGTGGGACATCTACTCCCGAGGATGCTGTCGGCATATAGCGGCGCCATATCCAGCTAAGGCGTCTGCTTGAACACGGCCAAAAAGGAGGGTAGCACAGTGTACTGCCGTACGTAACAGGATCCCATTTTCCGACCTGTTGTGCCCCCTATCACCAATGAGAACCCGGAATCGCCGACGATACAAGCAACATCAAGCTCACTCCTGAGACCAGATCAACGTCGGCGCTGGCCGGTGAACGCTCGCCTACCGTGATTCCTTATCTCGCATTCACCGAGGTCGAAGGCATGGAGAAGAGAAGGAGGAGTGTACGACTGGCTTGCGGGGTTCGCGTGGGCAGCGCGTGGCTGATAAGGAACGGGATCCGGGAGGGCAGAAGCCGGAGCCAAGGCGACGCCAAGACTTTTAGACGTGGAATTCTTATCGCGCACCAATGCCCATGCAGCAAAGCGTGACACCAAGCGCATTGCGTCTGTGGGATTATAGAATTTTTCGACCGCAGCGCGCCGTCGGTTTATCAGCTTCGTCAGCCACCACCTGCGATATGGAGTCCTGAACAACAATGTATATCTGACGTCGCAGCCTCGACTTGCCTCGAACCCCACCCGTGTGGAAAGCCTGGTTGCCAAACGCTCCCTGCAGATTTTTCTGTACACTAGAGAAGATGAGCTGGATACAGAGAGCTAATGCAGCAATCGCTGACAGCCCCGTGGGGCGGTACTTCCACTTGGAGGGCTCCGGTCATGTACGTTGCCATGGGTAGGAAAGATGCAATGGATCGATAGCTAATGTCAAAGTAGCGGTTGGAGCGCAAGAACTCGTACTTCTTCACCGAGATCCGCGCCGGTCTCGCCACCTTCTTCGCCATGGCCTACATCATCGCAGTCAATTCGACCGTGGTCTCCCAGACAGGCGGTACATGTGTTTGCCCACCGGACTCCCCCGATCTCTGTGACAGCAATACCGAGTACATGCTCTGTGTCCAGGAGGTCCGGAGAGATCTAGTCACCGCCACCGCCGCCATCTCTTCTCTGACGACATTTTTCATGGGACTGCTCGCCAATATGCCTCTCGGCCTGGCTCCGGGCATGGGTCTAAACGCGTATTTTACCTACAATGTGGTCGGCTACCATGGAAGCGGGTCTGTTTCTTACGAGGCGGCCTTGACTGCAGTATTCGTCGAAGGTTTTGTCTTCGTTGGCCTTACCGTCCTCGGCATGAGGCAATGGCTTGCTCGTGCTCTGCCAGCCTCCATCAAATTAGCAACCGGTGTCGGCATCGGTCTGTACCTGACCCTCATTGGTCTGACCTACAGTGCTGGCATTGGTGCTGTGACTGGCGCATCATCTACACCACTTGACCTTGCCGGTTGCGCCCAAGAGCTCATGACCGACGAAGGAGTCTGCCCGGCTTCCGAGAAAATGCGCAACCCTTCCATGTGGATCGGAATCTTCTGCGGTGGCGTCTTCACCGTCTTCCTAATGATGTATCGTGTCAAGGGTGCCATCATCGCTGGTATCTTGCTGGTCAGCATCATCTCCTGGCCCAGAGATACGCCAGTCACCTACTTTCCTTACAACGAAACAGGAAACAGCTCTTTCGATTTCTTCAAAAAGGTCGTCACGTTCCATCCAATCCAACATACCTTGAATGTGCAGGATTGGAATATCTCGGGCTCGAGCGGCCAATTTGGTCTTGCATTCATTACCTTCCTCTACGTCGACATTCTGGACACGACCGGTACTCTTTACTCAATGGCACGATTTGCTGGCCTCATCCAGGAGAAGACGGGCGATTTTGAGGGTTCCGCTGTTGCATATCTCGTCGATGCTTTCGGTGTCTCGATCGGCTCCCTGTTTGGTACGCCACCAGTGACGGCTTTCATTGAGTCGGGTGCCGGTATTTCGGAAGGCGGTAAGACTGGACTCACCGCCGTTACCACTGGCATTTGCTTCTTCATCTCGATTTTCTTTGCCCCAATCTTCGCCTCCATTCCACCCTGGGCCACTGGCTGCACATTGATCATTGTGGGCTCTTTGATGACTAAGGCGGCTGCGGACATCAACTGGCGATACATTGGTGATGCCGTGCCGGCTTTCTTGACGATTGCCATCATGCCTTTCACCTACTCTATCGCGTACGGCTTGATCGCCGGTGTCATCTCATACATGCTGCTCAACACTGTCGTCTGGCTTATCGAGAAAGCGACAGGAGGCAAAATCAGGCCAGTCGACAAGGACCTTAGTGAGCCCTGGACGTACAAGGTACCAGGTGGTGTTCTCCCGCCTTGGTTGAAGCGCGCAGCGAAGGGAAAGAAGGACTTTTGGAGGCCTGAAGAGGACGGTGGTGAGAGTGGCACAGGTGCCGAGAGTGTAACAGAGAGCGGGATGGACACACCGCCGACTCTGGAGGGCGAGGTGCCGATGCACAAGCTCAACGAGCCAGTCGTAGAGAGTGCTGGCAGCTCTCGGGGAGGTGGCAAGACAATTTGAGCAGCACGTCGTTCGCCAAATTGAGGCATTTGTAACTTTTGCTGCACCTCTCAGTGTGCGCAAATCTTCGCAACGAGCCAACAGCATCCATGTCGCGGCTCAACCATCAAAGCGATCATCTCGGAACAGCTGATGTTGCCACCTCCGCGCTCCGACATGGTAGGCAGATAGCGCAACACGCCAACTTCTGCACCCACAGTCAGCCAGGGTGACTTTCCAGCGCGCTGCTATTGTTGAAGTGCTTTACGCAGTTTTCCGTCATCTGGGGCCGAACCTTTCAAGGTAGAGGTGGGATGTGTGGCGCTCTATTAAGCGAGATTTTACTTGGCAGCTGAATGCGCCTCGCCGGATTATGCAGCTATTAAGATTAAGGGGCTACCCAGCTTCATAAAAGAACCTCAGCTGTTAATGGCAAGGAAGCATGCGACTTGCGTCCCAGAGGAAACATTGGAAGACATGGCTGTTGAACCCGCGACAGCGAGCCTCCGTACGCCCGTCCCTTCGCAGTCCGTCGCACGTCGCACATGGCCGAATCTGGAGGCGTCGGGCTTTGTGGCTTAAGACATGCCTGTCGGAAAAGGGAAGTCCATCGATGAGAACGAGTAGCAACTGGCTGGGGCAGGCAACTCGCGGTGAGCCTCGTGGTGTGACTCCGGAACGTGCAGATCTGGGGGACTGAGCCCGCTGGAACGAGTCGTATCCATTTGCGGTAGTATCTCGCCTAGAAGATCCTTCTCATTGGGCATACGACATCTGCATTATACAACTGCGCCGTGGACGCTTCCCGATTGCGCAGAAGCCAACTTCAGTCGTGAGCTGGAAATAACGGTCTGAGAGAGCAAAGATAAAAGCATGTATCTATCCTCAAGCCGAATAATCTTTTGCAGTGCCTTTATCCCTCCCGCTCCCATATCTATTTATCTTTGACACATTTGGGTCATTCCCCTCTTTTGAATTGCGTTTTCCCAAGATCACAAAGATGTACCGTGACCACATGCTGCAGATGCCCAGGGCAGTCTGGGTCCTCCATATCCTACAACTCATCATCGCCGTCCTCGTCACAGGCCTTTCGGCCTTCATGGTCTACGTGATCCCCTACGACGCAACAATCTTCAGCGTCTTCACGGTCCGCGCAAGTCTTCCCACAAAGCCAATCTTAAGACTAACGACGCAAGACAGGGCTCCTACTCCATCCTCATCCTCATCTACTACTTCGTCGCCGTCCACGCTTCCCCGAAGCTCTACAACTGGATCGCCCTCCTCGTGCTGGAAGTCCTCGCTCTCGTCTTCTGGTTGGCTTGCTTAGCTGCGCTCGGCGCTCACTACGCTTTCCTGGTCTTCTACGCTAACTACTACGTTTACGACTCCTACTACCGCAAGCGAGACCTTTACATGCTTGGCAACGCCTATACCAGTATCCTCATCGCCTGCTTGGCTATCAGTATCGTCAACTTGTATGTTTGGATCCTTCGAGTCATACACCTTGTATCGTTGCTAATGTGAATATCGAATCAGCATCCTCTACTGCGTCACCCTCGGCTTCATGTGCACGGCTATCCATTCCCATCGTAAGGCCGGGCTGCCGTTCAAGGCCAGCGACCAGACCTCCGGGTCTAACGGTCGTGCTGTCTCGACGTGGGAAGTTAGCGAGGCGAACGAGATGGCTTTCGCTTCTACTAAGACGCCGGCTGCGACTGCTGAGCTGCAGATGGAAGGTGTGCCGTGTCAGCATAATGCTAGTCCGCCTCTGCCTATGCAAAACCCTGCCAGCACTGGTGGCCAAGCTCATACTTCGAACTCTGTCCCGGGCACGGTTGAGGTTGCTGGAAGTCGTTGAGGAATCGCTGTGGCCTGCCAGGATCTTGCGTAATGGGGACTGCGAGTTAGAGGTGTGTATGGCGATTTAGTCCTGCTCTTGAGCAGAATTGGTGGCATTGCATTGGACCTCTGTAACAGCGGAATAGCTCTGTATTCCTAGCAAGAGTCCAACCGCTTTCGGATACTTGGCTTACACTCCGTATATATAGTAATGCAGCCCAATGTCCGTTGATTTCCTAATTGTGGTACACTAACCAGTAGCATGGCTTCATCATGAGCGCAGCTGTCGAGAAGCACCATGTGATATGGAGATTCTGCTTTTGGTACATGTCCGCTGCATAGGTCCGGATATCACTTTACCCGTCAGTATGTACAGTCATTTTCCAGCATTCACAGCAACTTTGGCGGAAGTGTTCCAAGATCCTCATCGGCTTTTGACCGAGCTCCACGGCCAGCATCTGCGCCGATCCAACGCTGCGGTCTGCGCCGATGCCGGCTGAACCAGTCGACTGTGCCTCTTGTGGACCTACATCTCAAGAGACTATTGCGCCATTGGTTGAAATGTCCATAAAGTCTCACAGAATTGACTCGTCTCGAGCTCTAAACATACGGGTGCAACCGGTTGCTTGAATCGTTCTTCTCTCGACCGCAGCTTTTTCTCCAACTCCCCAGTCTATCTCCACTGCGGAGCTTACCATGTAGACATCCTATAGGTTCCACTTTGTCTCGTCTCCGCAGATCAGCAGCTACCATTGCTGTGTCGGGGAGATCGATAAAAAGAACCATGGCTCGCTCCCTCCTCGCCTCCCTCCCTCCAAAAGGCGGAAAGCCCCCTTGACATTCCCTCCCCCCCATGCTCTACGCCCAACACCAGCGCTAAACCAGCCCAACCATGTCCGAAACGATCGAAAAGACCGACTCCCCAACAGTCCTACACCCCGGAGGCACAAACAAGACCGTCGCCCGTCTCATCCAAGAGAACCCCTACGTCGCAGGCGTCGCCGTCTTCGCCTCCCTCGGCGGCTTCCTCTTCGGCTACGACCAAGGATGTATCTCCGGCGTCGTGACGATGGAGTCCTTTGGCGCGACTTTTCCCCGTATCTACTCCGACGCCGGGTTCAAGGGGTGGTTCGTCTCGACTTTGTTGCTCGCGGCGTGGTTTGGTTCGCTGGTTAATGGGCCTATTGCTGATCGCTGGGGGCGGAAGTCGTCGATGATGGTTGCGGTCGTGGTTTTTGTTGTTGGCAGTGCGTTGCAAGGCGGTGCGGTTGATGTTCCGATGATGTTTGCTGGTCGCGCTATTGCGGGGGTTGCGGTCGGTGCTTTGACGATGGTCGTGCCTATGTGTAAGTCTTGGGTGGGTCATGATCTCGGTTAGGACAAAGCTGATGGAGTGTGCAAGATATGAGCGAGATTGCTATGCCGGAGATACGTGGGACTCTGGTTGTGACACAGCAACGTGCGTCTTTCTGAAATCGATGCGTTGGCTGTTGCAAAGCTGACTTGTGTATAGTCTCGGTCACATTGGGCATCTTGGTGAGCTACTGGCTTGAATATGGTATGAAGATATCAGCCCAGAACATCAGTACTTTGGACAGGACAACTAATACTTGTCGTTGCAGGCACCCATTTCATCGGCGGAAGCCGTTGTGCTCCTGATGTTCCATACACTGGTGGAACCGAGAAATCACCCGCATTTGACCCTTACCACGATGTCCCAGCAGGAGGCTGCACCGCTCAATCAGAAGCTTCATGGCGCTTCCCTCTTGCTGTTCAAGCCTTACCTGCCATCCTTCTGGGGATCGGCATGATATTCTTCCCGGAGACTCCCAGATTTCTACTAATGGCAGGGAAAGAGGAACGTGCGATTCGCTCCCTAAGTAAGCTACGACGGCTCGACCCTGAGCATTCTCTTCTTCGCGAGGAGTTCCTGGGCTACAAAGCGGAAGTGCTTTTCCAGAAGTCGTCCGTAGAGGCGAGATATCCCGGCAAGTCTGGATTGTCGCTGGTGGCCGCACAATACATAGCTCTGGTCTCTACATGGGCAGACTTCCGTCGCCTGGCTATCGGCTGCACGATCATGTTCTTTCAGCAATTCATGGGTTGCAATGCGATCATCTACTATGCTCCCACGATCTTTGGCCAGTTAGGTCTATCAGGCAACACGACCTCACTTCTGGCTACGGGCGTCTACGGCATCGTCAATACTCTGTCAACATTGCCAGCACTCTTCCTGATCGACAAGATCGGCCGAAGACCGCTGCTAATGAGTGGCGCTATCGGCACGATGCTGTCACTGATTGTCGTGGCGGGCATAATTGGTGGCTATGGTGGCTCATTGGCCCAACACAAAAGCGCCGGATACGCTGCCATGGCTTTCATTTACATCTACGATGTGAACTTCTCGTACTCTTTTGCTCCTATCGGCTGGGTGCTTCCTTCCGAGATCTTCAATCTCGGCAATAGGTCAAAGGCTATGTCCATCACGACGAGTGCCACCTGGATGTGTGAGTAGCAAGGTGATGGCGTGCTTCGATCGGTGAGCTAATGAGAGGTAGGCAACTTTGTCATCGGCTTGGTCACACCGGACATGCTTGAGAGCATTTCGTATGGAACGTTAGTCACCCGACCAGCCATTAATCCCTCCTCAAGATAAAAAGCTGACGAGCAACAGATACATCTTCTTCGCCGCGTTCTGCCTACTAGCTTTCTTCTTCGCTCTGTTCATTGTCCCCGAAACCAGGAACAAGAGCCTCGAGGATATGGATGCAGTATTTGGTGACAACAGCGCTCATGAGGAGAAGATGCGGCTTTATCAGATTGCTGCTGAGCTGCATGGAGACGGAGACGCAGTAGCGGTGGCTATTAGTGAGAAGGCATAAGTTCTGCATTCGTTGGAGGCCGACACATAGCCGTTAGTGGCAGGAATGACTACGTGGCGATGGGCATTGCGCAGTCTGATCTGACCACAGGATAACCGTAACGAGTGTATCAAATGCAGATTACGTTCAGCATATGGACGGAAGCAGGAGACAAGGCGTTCTTGATAGGCACTCGCATGCTCGGATCCTGCTGGGACAACGTGACAGTACATCGTTTTTCATCATGTTGCCGTGACCACCTGAGGAAACGGTCAGAGTCGATGTTGGGTCAGTGACGGATGAGGCAGCGCTGCCTTCCAATGTGGAGGACATCCCGTCAAGTACCATGTCCGTCCGTAGTCGGCATTTTCTTCCGTGAGTCTCGAATCGGTGTCCGCCGTTGCAGGGGAATGCAAGGCGATGAACACCTGGAGGCAACGGGTGATGTTGGAGACCGAGTCGCAGTCGGGAAGTGGACGGCCATATCCCATCCACTTCCCGCCATGGCAGGATGCGATAACATGAGTCTTGCTCGTAGATAACTTCGGAGAGGATTGTTTAGGTAGCCGTCGCGATATTGACGTTTTTCTCTGGCTTACGTACGCGCATCGCGACGCTTTACGTGCCCCGCCTCCACTTTGCGACGGTGGTGCGACAGGTGACGACTGCGGCCGCATAGTAATAATACGTCTGCATATAAGGACGACAGCTACCCCTTGGCAAATATTTACTGCCCGTGTAAAGTGTGCCCTGCAGCAAGACAACTCTATACTCCCAAAGAAGACACGGCACCTGTGAATATCAACATGGCAGCATCCAAGACGGTGCTGGTAACTGGGTAAGCATAAGCATAAGCACTTTATGCATCTACCCATACTCCACCGAGACAGCACCACCCCCGAGACACCGCCATTGAATCTCAGGCAACATCGGGCCACCGCTAACCTGTGGCTTCGCGGACAGTGGCACCGGCTACATTGGCTCCTTCACCGCCTTGGCCCTTCTCGAGGCCGACTACAAGGTCATCATCGTCGACAACCTCTACAACTCGTCCCAAGAAGTCCTCAACCGCATCGAATTGATCTGCGGTAAGCGTCCCGAGTACCACAACTGTGACATTACCGACGAGAAGAGCTTGGATGCCGTCTTCGACAAGTACCCGGACATCGACAATGTCATCCACTTCGCGGCCCTCAAGGCCGTCGGCGAGAGCGGCGAGATCCCACTGGAATACTACCGTGTGAACGTGGGCGGCACCCTCGCCCTGCTGCGATCGATGCAGAGACACAACGTCACCAACATCGTCTTCTCCTCCTCCGCGACCGTGTACGGCGATGCCACCCGCTTCCCCAACATGATCCCCATCCCCGAGGAGTGTCCGCTGGGCCCCACGAACCCCTACGGCAACACGAAGTTCTCGGTCGAGACTATGATTACCGATCACGTCCGCGCGGAGAGATACAAGGCGAAGAAGGAGGGCAAGGACGAGAAGGCATTCAACGGTGCGCTTCTGCGTTATTTCAACCCAGCAGGCAGCCATCCCAGCGGGATCATGGGCGAGGACCCTCAGGGCGTGCCTTACAACCTTTTGCCACTGCTGGCCCAGGTCGCAGTAGGCAAGCGGGAGAAGCTGCTGGTCTTCGGAGACGGTAAGTTGGACACATAATAGAACATCTCTGGAACGCTTTGGGCTGATAATATTGGTTCTAGACTACGCCTCGAAAGACGGCACCGCAATCCGTGACTACATCCACATTCTCGATCTGGCGCGCGGCCACACCGTCGCCCTCGACCACCTCCGCGAGCACAACCCAGGCGTCCGCGCTTGGAACCTGGGCACCGGCAAAGGCAGCACGGTGTTCGAGATGATCAACGCCTTCTCCAAGGCCGTCGGCCGCGATCTGCCCTATGAGGTCGTCGGACGGAGACAGGGCGACGTGCTAGATCTGACCGCCAACCCGACACGGGCGAACACTGAGCTGGGCTGGAAGGCGCAGCGTACGCTCGAGGATGCCTGCGAAGACCTCTGGCGATGGACGGAGAACAACCCGCAAGGGTACAGGCAGGACCCACCGAAGGACTTTGTGGAGAAGGTCAAGGCTAGCCGGAAGTAGAGCTGAGCGAGAGATCCAAAGGCATCACGTGGGTGCCTTTGGTTTGCTTCATGAGATGATGTGATGTGCATGGATACCCAAAAGCAGACTGTTGCTCTTCTTTGTAGATCAACGGAAGATAGATGGAAATCAGATACGAAGCTGTTGCAATTTTAACTTGGAGCTTTGAGACATTGTGAACACGTGCCAGTCTCTCCGTCCCTACATGCGGATGCTCTGAGAGGAAAAGAGCGACGACAGTATTCCTGTGTTTGCCCCTTTCGCCTCAGCTGACTAATAGACGTGCAAACTGCCACTTCAAGTTCACTTCACTTTAGGAAGCAGCGGATGTTCATTTTATTGGAAATCGGAAGGCGCTGCCCGCTTTTGATGGTCTATTCATCAACAACTGATTGAATTTTGGGCGGGACTTGATTGTATGCAGGTACCCGTAGACCCGGAACTTTATTCCTATTCTTCCGCCCGCATGAATAGAACGCACTAGCGCCACTTCTTCTTGTTAAACACAACAAACCTCAAGCCGGAATGTGATTTTCGACATCGACCCTTTGCACTTGACACAGACAGACACCGACTCAGACATACACACACAGATCAATTTCTATGTCACGTCAACGAGACATGTCTGCAACACCAGGACCAACGACGCGTTCACGCGCTTCAGCTTCACGCGGCACCACCCCCCAGCCACAAGCGCGTACAACCGTACCCGCCGTCACTGTCGGCCAGAGTTTCGCTTATGGAGCACGAGGCAAAGCAGAGCTCAAATCCCAAGTCGCTAAGGGTAGCACCAGCGTCGATTCCGCTTTTGAAGGCGCAAGAAACAGAAAGTCTTCCGCCAAGACGCCTTCACGTGCGCCACCGGCACCTGAAGCAATTGACGAGGAAGATGAATCCGAAGACGAGCAGCTGTCCGACCAGCAACATGAGCAAGACAGTCTCCGTTCACCCATCACCAGGCGTCAACCCCGCACCAGTCGCCCACCCGGTCAGCCTCAAAACCCATTCCGCCAGACATCTACGCAAGCCACCGACCCAGAAGACGAATCCGAGCAGTATGACCGCGACCATATGCGTCCACGCTCGCAACAGAGTACCGCAACCTCAAGACCTCCCACTGCATCATCAGCCCGACTCGACGGATCTGAGTTCGACCGTTCCCACACTGTCGTCGACCCTGCAGCCCGGTATGGCAACGATCGTGATGAGTCGCCACAGGAACCCAACAACGTCCGAGTGGCTGCTGGCACCGCACTCAAGTTCCTTCCCGCCTACCTGTGGAACCTCATTCTCATGGCCTTCATGGTTGTGGGCTGTCTCGCCGTCGGCTTTCTCTGCTATAACGGATACCGCACCACGTTCACGCCAGTCGTTCCGACGGAATTAGAGGAGTTCACAACCCGCTTAGGGGCTCTATGGATCCATTACCGCATGCGTACGCTCGAATTAGATCAGATTCCGCTGGAGAACTGGACCCAGTACGACATCGATTCCCGGCAAATCGTACAAATCAATAGGCTCCTGGAGCGGGCGACCGCCCTCGAAGAAACGGTCGCTCTGCACGAAACGTCTCTCCGGGCCCTGGACGACATCCTGCCCTCCCAGCTTGTCGTCCGGGAGATCGATGGCCGGGTGGAAATCCCGCAGCAGTTCTGGGAGGCGCTGCTGCAGAGATTTTCGGGCGAGGAAGCTGCTCCGCTATGGCAGAGCTTTCTCACGAAGAATGAGGACAGTCTCCGGCAGCTGACGGACGTCGCCGTGGAATCGAGGCTGAGCGATCCCACGAAGATGCGGCGTATCGTCAGCGCCGAGCTGTTTCGTGAAATGCTGGACGAGAACTACGGGTATCTCAACCAGCATTTCAACGAAATGTTGGTCGATGCGGAGCGCCGGATGCTCACCCGACTGCGCGGTGAGATGGAGAAGACTGCGCAAGGAGTGGTCGAGAAGACCCCTGCGTTCAGTCTCTCTCACGTGCAGATCCAGGCGCTCGCATCGAGCAACATCCTCAAGAACGCGCAGGAAGCTCTCCATAGCGTGAACTTCTTCTCGCCCGGCCTGGGAGCGCGCGTGAACCCGCACGAGACCTCCAGCACCTACTACCCACCCCGCAAGGGGCTGTTCGGTGGTAGTGCCTACCTATCGGGCGTCCGGTCCCCCATCGAGGCGCTGAGCAAGTGGGACGAGCCAGGCGAGTGCTGGTGCGCGGCCAATTCGACGGCCAAGGGCAAAGGCCAAGCCCAAATCACGGTGCAGCTGGGCGAGAAAATCTGGCCGGGCTGGCTCACGATCGAACACATCCCCGCCGACGGCACCCTGCACATCGACGCCGCCCCCCGCGACTGGGAAGTCTGGCTCCCCGCCCGCGACCCGCATCACGCGCAGCAAACGACCAAGATCCTGAAGGACGAACACCGCATTTCCTGCTCCGGTAACCCCCCGCCTTCCGACACCCACGTCTGCGTCGCCACCGGCCGCTACGAAATCCACGGCGTCAACTGGGTCCAGAGTTTCTCGCTCTACGGCGATACGCTGGAGCAGCTGGGCTTCGCTACGGACAAGGTCACTTTCCGCGTCGTGACCAACTGGGGCGCCGATCATACTTGTATCTACCGGCTTAGGTTGACGGGCGATAGGGTCATGGCCTCGTAAAGAAGCAGGGATTGAAGGATGTACGCAAGGACGGAAGAAGCGAAGTCTTGCTATGCTTTTTTTTTTTTTTTCGGGTGGCCTGAACATACTTATGGCATACGGCATACGGCTTTGCATGGGCAAGGGATCGGTCGGTTTTTTTTAAATTGAGTACGGTGTTGGTTGTGGGGGATATCTTCATGCACAACGAGAGAACTTTTTTTTGTTTTGGAAGCGTTCAGAGCGAGATACCCATTGCGGATTCGGCGGAGCGGCGTTTGTGGTTGGGTTTATTTATTCAGTTCATGCTGAAGGCATGATGGAGTTTTTCGTCAAATGAAACGAGGTTCCCACTCCTTTTCCTTGGTTCTCATCGAATTTTTCTTCCCACTTCTGTCACGCATTATAATGAATGGTATCCAATAGCTCCGAATTCACAAAAGTAGACCAAAGGCTTGTCCACAGTTGAGAGTCACGATTTTGGCCTTGGATGAGACGAGCCTCGCTCGAACAAGCATCAAGGAGTTCAACTGAGTGTTCTCCTTTGCCCGGACGAGAAACCGCCTACGACGCAATACAACTGATTATGAGAGATTCCAATCCCCCCTTCTACGTACCCGCCATCTTCCACCTTACCTCACTTCCCACGCCCAGTCACTCACTCTTCTTCCCCCACCGCCCTCGAGGGGGGATCAGACATCATGGAAATCCTCCTGATGCGTATCCCACCACTCCCGCTTCCTCTCTTCCCTGCCCGGCGAACAAATCGACCCTATGAAGTTCTCACCCGACGGTTCGCTTATCCCGCTCGCCCGCCGGCGTCGTTCTTCTTGTAGACTCAGTCGATGCTGCTGCTGCTGTTGGTCTGCCCGCTCCATCGCCAGCCGCTCGTGCGCTCGCTCCGCTTCTAGGTGCCGCCGGTCGGAGCCACCGCTGTATGCACGGCGATGACTGGTTGTTGGGCGCCGGTGGGGAGGTGTTTTAGGGATCCTCTCTTGCGAAAGTGGAGCTGCTGGTAGTGTCGTTGTTGAGGGAGGCGGAACTGATGCTTCAGACCCCCGTGGCGAGGGGCCTTTCGATGTACTTATCGACCATCTCTTCAGCGAGCTCAGCAGGCCAGCCCGCGAACTACTCTTCTCCTCCGTAACCAGGGAACCCGGTCTCCCATTCGACACCGCTCGACTATCCTCTCCCCGTCGTCGCACCACAGTCTCGACCCACTCCCTCCCAAAGCAGAACCGCCAAAAACAGAAACTCCCCACAAACGTCCCATCGCTGCCCGGAATATGTCGCCACGGCTTCTCCCGCCAACTGAACACCACCACGTCCGCAAACCCCATGAAGCACTGGCAGAAGACATTCACGGCCACGAGCCCCGTGACGGGGTGCTGTGCGAACCGATCGCTGTAGTTCATCGAATGTACCACGAAGGGTATCGCCCAGAGTATCATGTACACGCAGGGGTAGATGAAGAGGAGGCGGAGCTGGCGTTGGATTGCGCGGCGGCGGAGCGCTACCGCTGCGTTAGCCAGGTCCTGGGCTGTGCTGACCCCTGTTGAGGCCGAGGAGCGTTTGGTTTCGATTATGGGGGGCAGGATCGAGGTTTCGTCGACTATTGTTTGGGAGGCGGAGGATCTGAGCGAGTTCAGGGTCGTGATGGAGCCCCGGTGCCGGTTGTTGGCTTCGAATGATGCCGGCGGCGCAAAGTCCTCGGCGAGCACGCCGCTTGCGATCTGTCGGGACCCGCGACGCGAGGTCGAGGTGCTTGGGGTCGATTGCGGGCCTGTGAGCGGCTCACTTGGGAAGCCGAAGGTGGCTGTCCAGTCTGGTGCTGAGGCGGGAGGAGATGAGTTGCGTGGTATTGATTTGGTCGATTCCGCTATGGATTGTCTCGGTAGGGCGGGGGACTTGATCGCTCGGATACTGATCCCATCCGGGGCCACGTTCTCCTCTTCTGCTCCTTCTTCTAACGCTTGCTTTTCCAGATCTGGGTGATCTGCCGCTCGAGACTTCCTCCTATTCGAACTCATGGTATTCGGTGTCGGATTAGCCATCCGATCAATCGTGCTCTCCCCCGGAATAGAAAAACTACTACTTCTATCCCGTTCCTGGCCGAATACTTTGAACTCCTTTCCCACATGCTTGTAGATCCTAATCGCCACCCCCATAACAAAGATCCAGATCAAGTACCTCGGGATCCAGGAGAGCGCGAGACGGTACCAATACGGTCGTAAGGGCAGCGAGCAGAATGCCCCGCCGGATTCGTAAGCCCAGCGACCTTTGACAAACGCGAGCGCGGCGCAGAGATTCGGCAGGATGAGCCAGGCGGCTATGACCCATCGACGGATCCGGTACAGTCCATCATGGCCGAGGAAGGAGTCCTGCGGTGGGAAGATCTGCAGCCACATGTGCAGACTCATGAAGAGGATGGCGAAGTCTGAATCCCATCATCAGCATCAAACTTTTTTCTTTTCTGCCATAAACTCCCCTCTATCACACCTCCTTGCTTCAAGTGACAAAGCAAGAAAAAGATTCCAAAAGCCAAGAAGAATGGAAAGAAAAATTTAAGATAAAATAAAAAACGTACCACACATCATAATCCCCATCTGCAACATATACCCACTAACCTGACACACCGCCGACTCGCTCCGTACCTTCTCGTGGGTATACGTTATACACGCGAACGTCAGAAACCATAAACTCTTCCAGAAGTCCCCGACGATCAACAACAAGACCAGGTCCCGTCGGAAGTTCCGTCGCATGAGGTAGAACCAGTAGACGGCGCACGTGGCGGCGAGGATGCTGAAGACGGATGTACTGCTCGCGAGGAGGCGGATCGTGTGGCGTTGTTCTAGAGCCATTCGGGCGGAGGCGTTGAAGTTGTTGGTGTTGCTGAGGGAGGCGACTTGGGTGAAGGGGTCGGCCGCGACGGGGCTCATCTGCTCGAAGTAAAGCGTGGGTTCTGCGGGCATCATGGTCGAGGCCGTGCCCGCATAGTTCGGATTGTGTGTTGAGATCGAGGAGATGCTGAGCGTGCCGTCGGCCGAAGCGGGGAATGGGATCGACTGCATTTTTTTTTTCTTCTTCTTTCCAACGATCTCAGACGCAGAGGTTCTCTCTCTTCCGCGGAGAAGCGTTCGATGATAGGTACCCAGAGGGCCGGGGCTTTGGCGTCTCGTCTGGGTCTGTTTGGGAAGCCACTGGAGATGCCGGCGGTGGGAAAGCGTTCCTGGAAGTGCGCAAGGGATGGACGGTTGGCGGCTTGGCCCTATTGTTCCCCAAGGACTCAAAGCGCGACTATCTCTTAAGCAGAGAGAAGACGCATGGCTTAGCAGAGAAAATAAATGGATCCCAAGTATTACCACCAGATCATTACAGAATGCAAGAGGCAATAGCATGAAGGTCCATGATCCAGACACACTGCAGCTGCATGAATGCGGCTTGGTATAGCCCCGATGAAGTGGTATGTAATGCGTTCCCAAGCCAATACGCAGCAATGGAGCGAAGCAGTGACCGGGGAGCCGGGATCCCTGCTGGACCAACCTGTCCACCCCTCAGAGAAAGACTATACTGGAGGCAAGGACAGAGAAAAAGAAACGCATGCCTGGGAAGTGGGTTGCTAAAGATGTTTGAGTTGATGGTAAGTCCTGATAGTGCTTTAGCTTCGTACCTTTCTATTCCTTACATGTGATGAGAAGTGTGCTTCCGCCGAGAACTCTCTTTTGGCTTTTCTCGCGTCATCGGACCAGCCAGCTTAAGATGGGGTGGGTTGATCTTTGCTGCTTTCAGTGTGGGATTGTGTATTGTTTCTCGGTAAAAAGACGCCACTGGAATGTTGTTGTCGCGTTCCCTCCGTCGGGTCGGATCCGGGGGAGCTGAGGCACGCGCGCTTTGGGTTTTCTGGGGACGGTTTTGTCTCTCAAGTCTGGATCGCCATGATAATAGTCTTTGAGAGCGGTGCATGCCAGCAGTGTGGCTCCGGTTCGTCATTAGGTTCATACCGTCGTGCATGTCCATACACCCTATCCGGCAACCCATCATCTCACTCTTCTTACTCCAACGACTCCGCCAAAACAATCAACCCAAACCTCAACTCCCCACCCCCCGCAGCTTCCTCCCTCTTCAAAAACGCCCTAACCCCTTTATCAAGCGCAGAAGGACCCAACACATCCTCCCCCTCCGCCAACTCCCCCCGATCCAACGGTCCCTTCCTCCTCCCATCCATCTCCCACAAATGCCCATCCTTCTCGCTCTTCACAAAACACACATAATGTAAATCTACACTCTCCTCCGCCGCCGGCGCAGCAGTCTCCCCCTGTCCCGCCGCCTCCTGTGACGCTTTCTCCAGCGCTTCCGTTTCTTCTAGCAATTCCGCCCGCTCCTTCGGCTTCAGCGGGATCGCTTGCGAAATGAATCTCTCGAGATCGCTTCCAGCCTGGATCTGTGACTTGGCTGCCCCGTTCGATACCGAATGTAGCAATCCTATAAGTCCGCACGCGTTCCCGATCGTTTGCTTGTACCAGACTACCGGTTCCGCGTCCCCGTGGGCGTCGTATTCGGGTTTGCTGGCGTCCTCCTCGTGTCGGAATTTCTCATAGGTCGCGCTGACGGGGAAGACGAGCAGGAGCGCGTAGGCGGGTCGGGGTACGAAGGCGAGCAGGTCTGGGTCGTCGATGCTGAAGACGTCGTGGAATTGCAGGGTGCGGGAGAGGCCGAGGTTGTGGAGGAGGGTGGTCATTACTTCAGGATTGTTCTCTGGAGTGTCCGTCAGTACTGAGCTTTGGTAGATCTCGGTTGTATATGTTCATTTACCCAGTGGTACGAATCGCTTCTTGTTCGGTTTGGTGGCTGCTACGGCTGTGCCGTGTGGATCGGCTTGAGCGGGATCGGTAGACATGATGGTGGGGATTGAATTCGAGTCTTATGACTGTTTGGTAAGGTTGCTAGTGGATTGATGTTTCAAGAAAGGAGGTGGTGGTGATGGTGGTATAGGAAGATGTGTAGATATATAGAAGCTCTACAGCACCTGACAACCACCTGCAGGGCAAACAGAGAACCCCGCTGACGACATTGCCAAGACGGATTTACTGGACTCTACCTCCGCCTACTACTCAATCCATTTAAAGTCACTGTGCCGCTATATGTGGTGTAGAACACTCTTCAACAAATGGAAGATATTCCATGTCATTTTACGAACAGATATATAAGACCCCTCGCAACCTTTCCTAGTGCCTTTACATGTCAAGATGTGCAAAATCCCGCCATCCTTGAAGCCGCACCCCAAGACCAGCCATTTCCTCCTCAACATCCCGTTTAATCCGCGCATAGCTCCTGCTGGCATCTACGGCATCATACGTCGAGTGCGCGCCCTGTAGCAATGTAGTACCGGCAGCCTCGAAGCCAGACCCGATCGCCCCTCGAATCGACGCACGCACGCAGCAATCCGATTGCAGGCCCGTGACCGCCATGCGTGTGATTCCTTGTCGGCGGAGTTCTGGTGCTAGTTGAGCGTTGCTTGCGAATATGTTGCCTAGTCTGATTTGAGCTTCGACCTTCAATCGCTGAGAAGATACTATCTTCACTTTAGGAAGGGGAAAACACGACGTACCGACATCTTTGAACACAAGAATCTCAGCATCGTCGTCTTTTCGTGGGCTGAACATGAGTTCCCAGGTGGGTTTCCCTTTATACATTGGATCATCCGGATCTTTATCATTGTGTTGGACGAAAAAGATCCGGATCCTCTTGGACGATTTATTATTCCGCTGCACCGTGTCGTTGTGGTGTCGCACTGATTCGAGTACGTCGTGGATCGCTTGGCGGACTTGTATAGCGTCGGGTACTGCTTCTGGTCCTGTTATTAGACCTTGCTGGACGTCGATCACGAAGAGTGCTTGACTCTGGAAGACGGGGTTCGGAGTTTCGCTCATTGTGAGAATCTGCTGCCAAGATTGAGATTTGCATGTAGTGAAGACTAAGGTGTCAGGCCTGGTATTTAATGGACGCCTAGGTTATGACTGTTCTGGGCAGTGAGTCACCAGTAACCTAGCCACGACTAGCCTTCCTCGCCTTCCGACACCATTGATCAAAACAATTCTGCAGACGTCTGCGTGTATCTCGAGAGCTTCATCGCCTGGAGCTGTCCATATTTGATAGTTCGTCAGCCGATCGCGAAATCTCCATTCGGAAGAAACTCTAGATTATCAGGGCCGCGCTATGAAACACTCTAGGACATGCGATGCTGCGGAGATCGGTAATTGGCATCATCTCTGGTCGTTGAGAAGAAAAAAAAAAGAAAAAAAGAAAGAAGACCCCGTAGATCATCATTATCGTCATCATCATCAAAGGGCAAGACCGCCTTTACGCATCCCATCCCATCCCTTCCCCTCTCTCACCCCTTCCTGACCGCTTTCGTCCCCCCACCACCATCACCCCCAGGATCCCTCCTCCTCCGATCCTCCCACTCCCTCTGCGCCCTCAACACCTCATCCTCCTCCTCCTCCCCATCATCCACCCACTCCGCCCCCCTCTCCCTCGCATGCGCCCGCACAGCCTCCGCACTACTCTGCTCCGGCAACGCCCCCGCCATCCGCGCCTCCTCCTCCCACCCCTTCCGTTCCAACTCATCCCACTCCTCCCGTCTATCCACCCACCGCTCCTGCACATCCCTCACATCCATCTTCCCCGTCCAATTCTCCGACATGGCCTGCGCCCACACGGACGCCTCGTCGTCTACCGTCCCTCCCGTGCTGGGATCCACGTTCCGCGTCGTGGAGAGCAGGTACCCGCTTGCGCGATCGATGGCTTTGAGCAGACTGAACATACTCCCCCGGTCTTCGACGGCGAGGGTCTCGAACCCCACGAGCCCGAAGTCCTGGATGAGATCTACCAGCGCTTCGTTCAATTTCTCCCATTTGCTGCTGCCGTTGCCTCCCCCATCGCCGCCTGGAATACTGGCCTGCTGCTGTTCCCGCCCAAGTTCCGGAAGCAAGTACGTGAGATCCTGCACCTCGGTGTAGAAGTCGAGATTAAACGGTAAGTCGGCCCCGCCTAGGGCTTTGAGGTTATCGATTTTGGTCAGGATGTTCACGATCGGGTAGGGGAGGTGTAGCATCCCGCGTACGCAGAGGAGGAGGCTCGAGAGGTACAGGCTCGGGCGGGTGAGGACCACGGAGTCGAGGAGTTGCAGGATGACGATCTACTGGGTTTGTTAGTTGGTTGTACTGGGGTTGGAGATTTGAGAAAAGGGGGATTTCGGCAGGGGAGGTTCTTGGTTTTTCTTCTCTTTCTTTCTCTTTTTTTTTTTTCTCGCTTTTCCTTTTTTTTTAATTCTATCTTGCCTCCCTTTCTGTTTTCTTTCATTTCTTTTCTCTTTGGGAATTGGGTTCTATACGTACACGATACCCCATCTTCTCCAATCTCTGCAAAATCCGCGGTAACGCCATATGATGGATCGTCAGTTCCGGCTGTCCGGGAGGATCCAACACGACCGTGTCTTCGCACTCGGCCAGTCGTTCTTCTAACCATTCCAGGTTCGCTTCGATTTCTTCCATCGCCCAGAGCACGCCGCCGTTGGGTCCTAGCTCCTCGCGCTCCATGACTTCTTCGACGCTCACTAGCTCCCGGACGTCGAAGGCGGGCACGTACGGTACCACGTCATTTGCGGGATCTAGGTTCGCGACGCTGCATGGGCGTGAGATGGCCGTCATGAATTGTTGGAGGCCATTTGTGAGGGTGGATTTGCCGGAGCCGGGTGGGCCGACGGGGAGGATGAGAGTTTTGATCATGTTTTTTCAATATCTGTCTTGGTCTCACAGGATCCTAGTTGGTTGTTGCATCGGATTTCTTGTCACCTGGTCGCCATGCTTTGGATCTATTATTACAGAGTCTTGTCTGGTCCACAAGTTAATCATATCAATCTGAAGTGGCGATGCTGACTAAGCGCCGACTTTTCGGACAGGATTCCGCGCGCTGCGAGTCGGGAGCGCGTATTATGTAGGTATGAAGCTTTACAATCTCCATGGATGTTTATTGATTAAGACCAACATTGATCTCAGTATCTTACCTTATCTCTTCACCAACATTACTCGATCCCCACCAAAGACAGTAGAAGATGAGCGCCTTGCACGAACTCCCCGATCCGCCCTCCGACGCCATCTCCTCCCTCCGCTTCTCCCCCGCCGGCAACAAACTCGCCGTCAGCAGCTGGGATCGCACCGTCTCCATCTACCACCACCACTCCCCCGACACCGAACCCCCTTTCGTCCGCCAAACCGGCATCCAATGTCGCGCTCCCATCCTCGACGTCTGCTGGGGCGACGACGACACCACCCTCTTCGCCGTCGGTCTCGACCACGATGTCCGCCTCCTCCACGCTGAAGCCGACAACCCGGACCAAGAAGTCCTTAGCACCCACTCCGCCCCAAGCAACAAGCTCGTCTACAGCCGTCACCACTCCCTCCTCATCTCCACCAGCTGGGACAGCACCATGCACATCCACCACCCGCCCACCCACCAATACAGCCGCGTCCGCCTCCCCGCCAAACCCTTCGCCCTGAGCCTGACCCCCTCCCGTCTCGTCGTCGCCATGGCCGACCGCAAAGTCTCCGTCTACGATCTGCATGCCCTCCGCGCCCTCCTCGACCAAACAGGCGGCAGCTCCGCCCGCGAAGACCTCCTCGATGTAGCCCCCTGGCAGCAGCGCGAGAGCAGCCTGAAATTCATGTCCCGCGCCCTCTCCTGCATGCCGGACGGCACCGGCTTCGCCACTTCCTCCATCGAAGGCCGCGTCGGCGTCGAGTGGTTCGACCCGGAGGACCAGAAGAGGACGTATGCGTTTAAGTGTCATCGGCAGACTAGTGTTGTCCCTGCTTCTGCTGATGCTGCTGGCGAAGGCCACGAGGACACCGAGCAGCAGGCTCCACAAGAAATCGATATCGTCTACCCAGTCAACGCCCTCTCCTTCCACCCCCTCCACGGCACTTTCGCCACGGGAGGCGGCGACGGCGTCGTTGCGCTCTGGGACGCCAATACCAAACGCCGTATCAAACAGTACGGGAAACTGGGGGCTAGCATTTCCGCCCTGGACTTCTCCCCCGATGGTGGTTCCTTCCTCGCTGTCGCTGCTAGTCCCGGGTTTGAGGACGGCCAGGAGGATACGGAGCCCGATCCAGCTTTGGTGAGGGTTTTTGTCAGGGTGTTGGCTGAGGGAGAGGCGAAGGGGAAACCTGCTAAATAAAATTTCTTTCTTCCACCCGGCGCTGGAAGATTAGGGGCCGTGCTTGAAGATGAAGATGAAAGGGGGGGGGGGGGGGGGGGGGGGGGGGGACGGGAGTGGAGGGGGAGCGATTTCGATTTGAGTCCCTGCTGCACCCATTTCTACTCTAGTGGGGACTTGGGGTCGTGAGTTTTAATAAGGAGGTTTTTTTTTTACTTTGTTTTTTTTTTTTGAGGAGATATCTCGACATTTTAGCGTGGCGTTGGTGGGAGTGGGAGGGGGGTTATGCGGAAGCTTTTCTCTTGAGAGTGCGATGGATGTATTTATGGTAGATATGTTATGGCTGAGGTGCACGAAATTCCATGCTTGTCGTGTCCGTCTCTTTGGGAATCTGATTTTTTTCCCCCTTCTTTTGTTTCATTTTTCCTTTCCCCCCTCCCCCCTTCTCTTCTCCTGTTAGCGAGGCGAGGCGAAGACAAATGACATTTTGCTGGAGACGTTGCTTCCTCTTGATCTCTGATCATAGAGCTTCCGGTAACAAAGAATAAGATAAAGAACGTCACACACACACACACACGGTCTACCCCGACCCAGCTGATTATCGTCTCCTTTTTCCCTGAAACCCTCTCTACCATTGCTTCCAATCGGAGGAAACAAGGATCTACTTTATGATATTGATGAGGATCGAAGACGAGGGAATCATGTACTAAGCGCAAGTCGTATGGCACTCCCCACAGTGCCAATGCGAGTGAACTTCATGCTGGTTTCATCGAGGCGACCGAGGAACTTCTCACTTCCTTTTTGAAGAGAAGAAATGCTAACGGGTTATCATTTTATCCTTCAAGAAGAATGGACATGTTCCCTTTCTGGCTTCGCCTGGCTTCTATCGAAAGGCTTGCTTGGTTAGTCTGGTTCTATAGTCATCGCCGGATACACATGGTGTATTTGTCTTGCCTTTCACTATAATGGACGAGAGATCTTGATCGACTGCTTTGTGTCGATGAAGACTTGCGATGAGGAGGGATGCTATCGTCACACTACCCTCCCCGCAATCCCTGAGCAAGAGTCATCGAGAATGGTTTGTCCGCTGGAAGAATACGTCTTGTCCACAGATTTCACCCTCTGAGGCAGTCTAGGGGCAACTTTCTTAGAAATCTTGCGAAGAGAAAACAAATGAATAAAGGAATAATAATGATATGGGGAACTCAGGATAGAGATTGCTCCCTAGCTCCCTCTCCAAAGATAGGGACTCTTCTGTCCTGCCTTTCCCAGCTGTCTTGCATGTCCTTGACTCTCCAAACCTCGTTATCCCCTTCCCACAACAGAGAGAGCGAAAATAAAAAAAAAATACATAAGTAAATCAAACCAATCACATCGATGCACACATCCACCATCTCTCCTCCTCCAACAAACAGAATCAAACCTCCCCCCCTCACAACTTCGCCGACCCCCCACCAGTCGTCTTACCATTAGCAGCCAACGCAGGATCCTGCTCACTCCCCCTCAACAACACTCCCAACTTCTCCCTCACCTCCGGCTCCAACCCCTCAGGCGGCGGCCGTCCATCACTCCTCCTTACCCAAATCTGCACGAACCCGCCCACCGCTTTGACCTTCTCCTCTCCCTCAGCGAAAACCCCACACTCGTACATCACGCTGTTCTTCCCCAGCTTCACGACCCGGAGTCCGACGTCGAGTTTCCCCGGGTACGAGACTTGTCCGAAGTAGTCGCAGTAGGTGTTCGCGACTAAGGCTGTGCGTGGGTAGCTGGTGGTGTTGTAGTTGCAGTGGGTTATTAGGTATTCGTTGATTATCGAGTCGATTAGGACGCCGTAGATCGGGTTGTTGAGGTGGGAGAACATGTCGTTGTCGGCCCTGCTTTCAGCGTTAGTGATTTATTTTGAATTTTGATTTTATTTTTTTTTGGTTGGGTAGGTTGTTTTCTCAGGATTTCCCGGGGGGGGGGGGGGGGGGGGGGGGGGGGGGGGGGGGGGTTTGCTTTTTGGATTTTCTCGACCAGGGGAAAGGTTTGGGTTTGGAGATTGTTTACCATCTTGTTCGATAGTCTAGGTGATATACACTATACAGAATCATCATCAGCATACTTCTTTTCCGTCTCGAATTATGGATCTCTGGCCGAAGTCCTTCATACTAATCTTTCCGCGTCCGCTGTTTCTTCGCGGCGAGATCGAGGCCTAATGGTTTTGCCATGACTGGATTTGAGATTTGATCTTATATCGTGCATGCAGCGTTCTCAGTAGAAGAAGATGTTCGATGGCGAAGGGAGGATGGATTCCATTGCAAGCCCGCTTTTCCTCATCAGGAAGTTACCGAGGTCCAACGATATGCGTATCAACGCCGGAGTCTATGCTATTGAGATGTTATTTTGGACCCGAGAAGACACGGACACGCAAAGAGCATGTCTTTCCGAGTATGTGATTTCAACACCTAGTCAGACGCTTTCTAAGTATTCGACGAAACATGCTATTGACTGTCGGAACAGTGTAACTTTCTCAAAGCTTTTACTCAAACTCTGGCCGAGCTACATATTATCTACAACCCAAGCATTTCAACCACTAAAACCCCCACCTCTACATCTCAATCTCAGTATCATCCACAATCTGCACCTTCACAGTCGGCACCTTCGGATCCGAGCACGCCTCCATAGCCTCGATCGCCTTGTCTAGCGGATACGTATGCGTAACCATACCATCGAGATCCATCACCTGCTTATTCTGTAAGGCATTAATCCCTGCTGGCCAGGTATCCGAGTAGCGGTTGATAAACCTTAAGTCGATCTGCGACAGGCTGAGATGCATGAAGGGGAGATTGTTCATGATGCTTCGTCCTACCCCGACTACCATTACGACCCCGTTCCGTCGACACACGAGCGCCGCCGTGTTGATGCTGATCTCGATCCCCGTGCATTCGATCACCGTGCTAGGCGCATTGTACTCGTCCGGAGAGGCTACCATTTTCTGGACATCTCGCGGCCGCACCCCGAAGACCTCCCGGATCCCTTCCGAGGTCTGCAGCGCCGTGTCGGTGGGTTGGACTTTGTACGTCTTGACGCCTGGCATGAATTTGCGGGCGAAATCTAGTTTCGCCTCGTCTACATCCGTGATGACGATGGGCCAGGCGCCGGAAGCCCGTACGCAGGCGAGTGCGCAGAGTCCGATCGGTCCAGCGCCGCAGATTAGAGCTGGCTTGCCGATCGCGAGGGAATCGGAACAGCCTCTTACAGCGTTCAGGACGACAGACAACGGTTCCAGTAGTGCGCCCTGGGAGAATGTGACCCCGTGGGGGAGCTTGTGGCAGTACTTGGCTTCGTGCGTGATGAATCTCCGTATGCTCCCCGCGTACGGACAGACGCCGATGAACTTGACTTCCTCGCAGAGATTGTACTTGCCTGCGTCGCAGAGCCAGCATTTCCGGCACGGGACGCCGGGTTCGATCGCTACGCGGTCGCCCGTGCGGAGTGATCGGACGTCAGATCCTACTGCCATTACGACGCCTGAGGGCTCGTGGCCGAGTACGCAGGGTCGGTCGAAGTTCAGAGGGCCGATCTGCCCGGAGTGCCAGAAGTGCATGTCTGAGCCGCAGATCCCCGTGCATCGTACGTGGATGAGGGCTTCGGTTGGGGCTGGAGTAGGGATCTCGGTGTCTCTCATTTCGATCCTGCGGTCCGGTGTCGTGTATAGTGCTGGGTTGCCGTATTTGGAGAGCTTCTCTACCGTGTTGGCAACATCGGGTGGCATTACAGACTTTGCATCTTCATTGCTGACTCCGTTGACTAGCTGGCCTTCGGGATCCAAGAGTGCTGGTGCCATGTTCTAACTGAAGCCTGATGGGTCTGTGGTGGTCTTCGTTGTAATGACGAGGTTACCAGGAGCCTAGAATACTGACAGTGAGATACAATTCATCGAAAAGACACAGCCTATTCGACAGGTTAAAAGATCAAAGAGTAGCTACACGTGCTGTCTGACTTCACCACCAGAGATCCACAGATTTTTTTCCTCGCTGGGTGTATCATTCGATGACATCTATCGCTTTCTTACCTCACAATTCAACAGCAGGCTAGGGCAAAAGGCTACCGTCCTCCGGACGTAGCTACCTACCAACAAGTGTGGGCGACGTGGACTACATGTCATATGCCGCAGGGCAGGGAAAGTCATGGCTCCCCTCAACGCTGCATGTTCGCCTATGATTGCCCTTGTGAGGAGAAAAGTAAGTCGGTGCACCTTCTTTTGCTGGACAAGTGTGCTGGCGAATCCAAAGCCTCTCCGCTCCGGGGAAGCTGCAGCGAATGTGGGCGAGGCGGGCTTGAAGCTCTCCGAAGGAGAAGGTCGAAGCTCTGCCTGTTGCGACTTGTCGCCCGTTCTCGTATCTTGTGTTACAACATCTTCTAGAATACAAATTGACACATTCCTGCCCTCTACCTTACATGCTGATATCGAAGGCATGTTGCTCTGGGATCTCAGGCTGAGGGACGGGCTTCAACCATGGATGCCGGATTCACAATCATCGCACCTTTCCCTCCATTTCGTGCGATCCATTGGTCATTTCCTACCCAGTCTTTTCAGGATCCCTTCAATTTTCACATGGTCAGCCGTCAATCCGCGCACGTATTGCATTTTACATACTCAGTAGAACCGCGTCGTCCCTCGTAACGTTGTTAGGGTGCAGTACCGCCCACCTAAATCTGTTCACCGGTCATCCCTCGACGCCAACCCTGCTTTCCAGCTCGAGATGGGCCTCGCGCGCTGCTAGTATTGGCTTTGCTCGACACGGCAACACGAAGACAAACCGCGTGTGCTGGTATTACCTGCACATCTTTCCCTCAAACCGGACCTTTGGATCCTCCCGATCACTCTGTCTGATTCGCCACTACGGTCTCGATTCACACCGCATCGTGGATGCTGTTTCATGATATAATGGATAGGCGATTGTGCAATGCAGGCAGACCCTATTACACTGACTCGCACAGGAATGTCCAAGCTAATCAACACTGGCTCTAAAGACACCGCCAGCGATGAGTTCAACGTCTGTATGCGAACAAGGCCTGATACTACGAGGATTGTCAGCCTCAGTGGCGAGCGCTACTCGGAGATGAGTCTGGGAAAGCAGGATCTATAGTAGTACGGGCGACTTCTCAGACGGCCATGAACACTTCCCAACCACAACAATTGATCCAAGGTGTCTGCCCTTGAAACTGAGCAGACGATCGAAGCTCATTTTAAGGTCGACATGTATTATCAATGGAAACGATCTATGAGTGGGTAAGCATACGCAAGGTATGATATGTCGTGGAGTTCTAAGCGCTCATCATGCGGCGGCGAGGAAATATTGCAGTTGTTGACGAGGTGACGATGGATTACGGGGAGCATGTCAGAGAAGCGGTATGGAGTGTCCATCATATCGAATGCGGAGGGTTTGCGAAGGCGTTGACGTTTTTGTCTATGCACTCTGGCGGCATAATGACCCATGTTCACATTGAGCTACGCATTTGGTCCTCACTCTGTCTTTTTGCTTGGGAAAAGGCGAGTACTGCGATTGAGCCAGAGTGCCAATTAAGGCTAAGGTTCCTCGGCCGTATACTTGTTTGGTTATGGAGACATCAAATGAATATAATCATCTCTCAGTCCATGGTAAGGGGACCTTGTGAATACATATTGATAAGGTATATGCGCGTAATGTATGCAGCTCAACGCGTCGCGTCTTGTCGCGCGAAGCCCGAACGGCGGTTGACTGAGCAACGCCGCATGCCGTCATTACGCACAGATCTCTCAGACGTTCAATGTTGCACATCCAATGGGTCTCACTGCTATTCATCGCACTACTGTCGCCAGGAACAGCGTCTCTTAACTAGCCACTTTACGGTAAAACCCATTACTGAGTTCAGTCGCATCTATTCCGGTACATCCGCAATCACTATGGCACCGAAACGCAAGTCCGCCGCACCACGCACATCTTCCCGCCAGTCTTCTCAACAATCCACACTTTCGTTCCACGGCAAAAACAACCGAGTCACCAAGCCCAGCACACCCGAAGAGACCAAGGCCGAGAAGAAGGACCCCGCGCTTCTGGAGAGTATTGTCCGCGCCGACGAAAAGGCCGAACCGTCACCTGCCCAGGACGAAACTACCCAAGACGCACTCGAGCACGAAGCGCAACCGAAAGAGCCAGAAGCGCTAGAAGACCCACTCAAGCAATCCGGCGACCCGACAAAAACGGAGGATGTCCTAGGTGGTCGCGCACCGCAGAGCGACACGGGCGCATTAGGCGGCAAGGGCTCAGGATGGGTTAGCGACGAGGAACAGCAGGCGCGCAAAGTCTCCGAGTCCCAGATCAAGCGGTATTGGCGGGCAAAAGAGCAGGAGCGGTTAGCGCCGCGGCTGCATCAGGAGGATATGAGTGTTTATGAGAGGATCCTGCGGGAGTGGGATATGAGTGGGCAGTATGGGGTAAGTCTGAGTTGATGCGGAAAGGTCTTTTGGGTGACTTTATTGAGGATGGGCTAACACGAACTTTTCTTACGCAGCCGTGCATAGGTATTGCGAGGCTCAAGCGCTGGAAGAGGGCTAATGTCCTGGGGTTGAAGCCTCCGATTGAGGTTCTGGCTGTGCTTCTGAAGGATATGGATAGTGGCGAGCCGAAGTCACAGAGGGCGTACGTGGATGAGTTGATGAGTTCACGGTTTGTGGAGGCATAACAAGGGAAAAGGTCAATTCTTCTTGATGAGGGCATTGAAAAGACGGATTTAGCCGCTTTTGCTGGAAAAGGTTTTGCATCGAGCGTGGCGTTATGGCGTTCAAGAGAGAACAGTAACACTGGATGTAAGATAATCAATTGCTTGTAATTGCGCGACTAGCGATAATACCCTACCTCGCCAGCCACTGTTTTCCTTGCGTGCCTGCCTTTACGGGGCATTTCCGACTTTGAGCCGATCGGCTCTTAGCCGCATCTGCATGATCTAGCGCCACATCTCTACTTTGCCAAACTTTCTCTCTATCGTTCGTATATCCAACAAACATTCAACCTAGCCCAAAATGTCCTCACTGAACACTCTTCTAACCCGATTCAAGCTTGAAAAACTTCTCAACCAGGACCAAGGTGGACGTCGAATCATCCTCCAAGGCACTATCTCTGGCGAGCCAGCTCTCCTACTCGCCGAACGAGGCGCATTTGATACCGATCCAAGTCATCTGGCCTCCTTCAACCGTCTCATTACCCACGTGCAGAATCTCGGCCAAAATGACATCTACCATTGGTACCTTGCCAACAGCCTACCGGAGAATGGCGTCGACCAACCTACCCCTCCGGACCTCAAGATCAATCTGATCTACCCCTGTACCGAAAAGCATATCAGGAAGTACTCGTTCCAGCAACTTCGCTCTGTCACCGAGACATCAGAAGTCTACGCCCAGCACGTCCGGCCCTACATGGCGCGATGTCGTGAGGAAGGCCGACTAAACTGGGTCTTCAACATCCTCGACGGGAAAAAAGAGCAAGAAAACGTCCTCTTCCGCTCCTCTGAACCCGACCCCACCGACGATTTCCTCCTGCTCCCAGACCTGAACTGGGACCGCAAGACCCTCGGCTCCTTGCATCTCCTCGCCCTCCCCCTTCGTAGGGATATCTGGTCCGTGCGCGACCTGAAGAAGAGGGATGTCGAGTGGTTACGGCATCTGCAGACGACGCTTATGCAGACGGTCGAGAGGCTTTATCCTGATAATGTGGAGCGCGATATGTTGAAGTTTTATCTGCATTATCAGCCTACGTACTACCATTTCCATGTGCATATCGTGCATGTTAATCTGGATCCCAGTGCTACGCAGGCGGTGGGGAAGGCTTTGGGGTTGGCGGATGTCATTAGCCATTTGGAGGTTATGGATGGGGATGAGATGGTGGGGATGGATCGCTTGGATCTCACGTATACGGTTGGAGAAGAGAGTGAGCTGTGGAAGGAGGTCTTCTTGCCTTTGAAGGAAGGGAAGGTGCCTAAGAGTGTTTGATCTGGAGTAGCCATCTTACTTTTAGAAAAGCCAACTATCACTTTGCATCGTTGTGAAGATTTCTTCGGTTGAATACATGATAAAGAAGGCTGAGGCATCCCCATGTACTCAATGACAGCTCAACATATACTCAATGACAATTCAACATCCAAGGTACTCAATGGCAGCCCAACTTCAAAACCATTGCAGGCGCCGTCTGCAGAGCATAGTGCCTTAGGCTCCATCGAACTTGGCATATCGCCAGTAGCTATAAGCCTTTCTACCAGCCGATATTCAAGTTGTCGGACTGGAAGGTGCTCGGTCAAGTATACAGGGCATCGTTATCACGAATGCGAAGATTGCGAATGTCCTGTCAGCACGCTCATCACGGACCTCCCCCCTCACCATTCAAGATAGAGATCGATTGCGAGCGTATCATGTAGGTTTATCATTATCATCTTTCTCTCCTGTTTCACTGCCTTCTCCTCCATTGGCACTACCGTCGCCGATCTTACATCGGGCCGAAACATGATTGAAAGCCGGAAGGTTTCAGTGCCGAGCAAAAGTTCTGCGCTCCTCGCCCGCAGGCTTCAGATTCGTGGAGCGCCTATAGACAACATTCTCACAGACGAATGTGATCATCCGGTCGCATTCGATTTTAACTGCGACGTCCTCTGAGTCACCTTCCACAGCCGTCAGCGAAGACGGCTCTGGTCGGGATGTAAGTACGAGGATGGTCTGACACTCGTGCCCTCATGTTGCTCCAGGTGCACGGCCGCGGCGGGTGTAGACGTCAAACTTCGGTAGATCTTCCATTGTACCGTTGGTACTGGGCAGTGGGCGCAAGTAACTTTTGCAAGCCCGTCGAGGGGAAGTGCCAATTGGTTTGACAGTGACTTCGCCATGGCTATTGCGCGTTAGTTGACCTTGGTTTAGCTGGTAGAAACCCCAGCTGCCAGTCTCTTCTTCTGGAAGTCGTCCGCTCGCCTGGGACGACTGTCTCTTCTACTAGACACACAGGCTTGTTTTTTTTTGGCGTTTCAGGAGGCGCTCGCGGTGGTCGTTATGATTATGCATAATTATTTCACCCTAGCTTTTATGCTAGCAGTCGGTAAGTCGACCGTGCAGGGCTGGGGGAAATCCTGCTGACGATTGGCCTGAAGCGCTTCCCTTCCATGCATACGCGAGTCTGGGCAGTTACATCCGAGCGGGTCTGGCATATTCAGATGCCAACACCACTGAATTGTTGACTACACCGAAAGAGCCGTCTGTACAGCCGACATCTACTGGCTTCAGACCAAATAATGACACTAATGATTTCGCTGCGCTGTCCAAGTGCGCTGCAAGCTGGTCTTCCTATGATGCGTTCACATCCACGGACCTGACCTATCCTCTTACGACATCCACATCCATCCAGCATACTCACACCCGCCTTACTCAAGGCACTGGTGCAGTCTACACCACTCGAGATGGCATACCCGTGGCAAGCGGATCTTTTCGACCCACCAAGGTCGTCAAATCTCAGATCGTCATCACGAGCTCTACCACCGAATACATAACAAGCACCCAACATCCAGCCAGTTTCAATGCGACTCCTTCGTGCCCATCGATCAAGCCGAAGAAGTGCAGCTCGCTCTACTCCGCCTACCTCAGCAGTCTAGGATTACCTTCGAACGCAAGTATCCCAGCAATTACGCCGGCGCCAACCAATTCGCCACCATGTCCGCAGTATTACTTCCGTCCCAGTTCAAGCTGTAGCTACTACCAAGACGACGTGGACAGCAGCTGTTATATATCTGGCCAGAGCGTGAAGGTCTTCTACTTTCCTCCCCAGACTGCGAATGGGAGTGATGTCCCAACGAGTATAACTTCCCCAGTTGTCCAGGAATATGCACCTGGTATCACCTTCACTTCGCCTTCTATTTACCTGTCTTTCGACTATCTGAGTGGCCAGCGTCTACTGCCTGCTACGCAATCGACCTGCGTTACTTGCGGGCCTGAGTATGAAGGATGTGTAACTTACGGTGTCGGAGGAGGAAACGCACTGGAATATCAAGGGACCAGTATCGCTGGCGCCTTGCTCACGTTGGCTCCCGAAGATGTCTCTACATTGCTTGTCAGCTATGGTCCAGCGGCTGCCACTTCGGCGGCCAATGCAATCGCTTCCGGAGGAGCAGACTATGCCAATGCCATTATGAATGTCGTCGGTGCACTCGACGTAATGCCTCAGCGGCTTGACCTAAACGCTTTGGTTCATCCTGCACCGACCGACTACTACTTACGACCGGAAGGAGCCCCGGGATGCTCATTGTCATATCCACAGCCAGAGTGCGGTACCATGTTCGAAGGCCACCATCGGCCAATCCTTTCCGTGCCCTCTCAGGTCTCCATTCTTCAGGGCGAATGGGCTACCTGTAATCCTGCCATCTACGGTGTCTATGATCCTCCGGTGGCATTGACGAAGACTTCGGTCTTGGAAGGCCCTGAGTATCCAGGCCGTCAGAGTACTGAGCATGACAGCGGGAGTGGTGGACACCAACAAACCAGCTATGAAGCTGCCTCTGCAAACCGTCCAATACCACCAACACCACACATGACAGACTCTGGACCTCAACCGACTCAGAACGGCCATCATTCGTCCCCTCCTAATGACGGGCAAACCGACGACCCGTATACATTCCACCCCCCGCATATCGAGCACAGCGCCGCATCCCTTGCCGTCCCAGGTCCTCCCTACCACACCATCGCCAACCCGGAAAACCCCACCCCGACCAGCGAAGCCGACGATAGCCAAGCTGATCCTTCCCCAGACCCCTCCGCAGTTCCAGATCAGGGAACCCAAATCACCGAGTCCGGGAAACCTTTCACCCTCTCCCGCCAAGGCGCGGACAAAGCTTGCATCAACGGCGCCACCATCACGAGAGATGGTCCCGCCACGACCGTCGACGGACAGACCGTCTCCGCCAACAAGGACTTCGTCGCTGTGGGCACTCGGAGGATTTCCTGGGATGCGCTGGGCCGTGCGGCGACGGCGACGGCGGCGGTGGGGCAAGAGGCTGCTACGCTTACGGATGGGAATCGCGAGGACCCCGTCGTGCAGGATTCTACGGCTACGGGGGTTTATGTCGTAGGCGGGTCGATCTCGTTGACTGTCGGTGGAGCGGCGCAGGTTTTGGAAAGTGAGACGTTGAGTGCGGTTTCCGAGGGGGTGGTTCGGGATGGGAGTACGATCACGCTGGGCGGTGCGACCGAGACTGTTTCTCCTTCGGACGGTGGTAAATCTCGGGATACGACCAGGACTTCTCAGGCGGCTACTGCTCTCGGGGGCTCGACCCAGTCGGTTACGGCTGCGACTGGACGTTCCACTGCTGGCCAGGCGGAGGCGAGCGGGACGACTACTTCTGGATCTGGACGCGCTGTGCGATTTCATTCTATTGCTTACGCTAAGGCAGCATTGGTGGTGTCTACGGGACTTGCGATCGGAAATTTCATCATTCCGTGAACGGCCGTCTATTCATGGCTATACATCTCTATGTACGTTGTCCGAGATCAGTCACACGAAGGGGGCCTGGGCAGCACTGAACATCTTGCGCAAGATCCCTCCTCTTGGAGCTCTCGGTTTCACCCCCTCAGTCTCCTTTGAGGAGAAAGCTTCCGATCACACCCGCCGCATCGTCGAGTTGCCCAACGGCGCAAACGCCCCCGTCCCATTCCCCGTCGACCAACCCCCCTCATACGTCAAGCTGGGAATCCTCCCCAACAAGAACTCCAGCTGTCTGTACCCCGCTCCAGGCACGTACTGCGGGATCTCATGTCCCGCCAGATCCACCGTCACGAACGTCAGTCCCCGTTCCGTATGCGTCGTCCCCATCACCCCGGCCCCGGTCACGATCACCACGGGTTCCTCGGGGATACTGCCCTGGTACAGCACGGCGGTGATGACTTCGTCGAGTCCCGGGTTGCTGGGGACGACGAACTTGTCTGTCGGTGGGGACTGGAATCCCTGCGCCCCGTTCCACGTCATATTTTGGATTGTCGCGAGGGATCCGTTGGCCAGCAGGAGGTAGTCCAGCAAGCCGTGCCCAATTATCACGTTGTTCGTGCGTTCGATCACGCTGGGTAAGGGGCCTAGTGCTGAGGGAGGGCTGGAGTCGAGGCCCAGGCTGTCGTCACCGCAGATGGCGTACGAGGTCGGTGGGGCGTTGATGGCTTTTTGGACGTCGGACCGGTTGAAGTAGTCTGTTGGACATAGGGAAGGGAATGGTCAGTCTTCTTCTGGACGACAAGGGTGTAGAAGTAGATGTTGTTGGGTAGTGGGCGTGCGTATGCAAAAAAGAGAACTTACTATTCGGTCCCCACCCCAAACTAGGGAATCCCAGCTCATCCCACAAGTACGGACAGAAGTCCGTCAGGTGGTAGAAGTTGAAGCACGGGTTCACCGTGATGGCCGCCGTGACAATGTCGTCCCAGACGTAGCATCCGGGAGCGGAAATGTTGGGCCCCGAGGGCAGTTTGGTGATGGGTGGGAAGTGCAATGCGTAGTCCATGAAGTCGAAGTAGCCGCATTTCTCCGCCCGCTCGTTGATCGAGGTCATGAAGGTCTCATTCAGGGCGAAGACGGAGGCGTATTTGTTTAGGTGTTGGACGGCGGATGCTGGGGGTTTGAATCGGGTTAGCTACGTCCTTCCTAGGAAGGGTCTGCAGTGTCTCGGCATATGTAAAGGACGGAAACTTACAATAGATCATCACGCTATCCTCGTTGATGCTCGGGTCGTTGATCTGGATCCCGCTGACGTTGAAGTAATCCGTATTATTCGCTTCCAGCATGTAGTGCGCGATATACGGGATGTACTGTCCCGCATACGATTCACCTTTTTGAAAATCGTCAGCTCCTACCGACCGCCGAGGCGTTCCCTGGAACGCAATCACGATTCCCATCCGTGTGTGTGATTCCGAAGGAAGACATACCAGTCAAATACACTTTCCGCCCCACGAGATCAAACGTCTCCATGAAGTTCTTCCAGAACCCCATAAAGTCCTCCGCGACATCTTTCTCGTTCTTGATCGTGGCGGGGACTCCCTCGGCCGCGGGTGAGAAGCCCGTGCCCACTGGTTGGTCGATCCAGACCATGTTCGTCACGTTCGTCCAGCTCCAGGGATTCTCGATGGGACTGTATGTGCCGGATTGCCAGAGGAAGGGCTGGATGGATGATCAGTCTCTCTCTCCTTGTAGTGGCCGGGAGGTGAGACGGTTGATAATGACTTACCCCATTCTCCTGAAACAGTCCGTCAAGAGAGGAACACCCCGGTCCTCCGTTCAGCCAGATGACGATCTCGTCCCCGGCTGCCTCGTTGTCCGTGGGGAAGTACCAGAACCACAGTGCGTTTTCATTCGAGGCGTTGCCGTTGATGGATAGGGTGCCGGCGTACGACTCGCCAATGTCGAAGCCGACCTCCGGGATCGCCGTCCCGTTGACGGCGTATTTCTCTGTCTTGGAATTGAGTGAGGTCGTCTGTCGCTTCTTGCTCGCGGCGGGCTTGGGTTGGATGGCTTCGCTGCGTTTGGCGAACTTCTCGGCTTTTTTGTGGGGGTTTTGCACGGCGGCCACGCTCGTCGTCAGCCCAAAGGCTACGGCGAAGAATGTCGGAAGATGCATTATTTTCCTTCCTTCGCTGGTACACGGACAGGATGAAATGGAGACAAAGTGGGGAGAAAGAAATGGGGAGCTACTACAACCTACCTTTCTTTTATACGGGTTCCGTTGCTTGCCTGCTCAAGCTCCTGCTCGATCATGGAATCCATCACGAGGCCGGCTTCGCGGTGTGCGATAGTAGGTCTGCTTTAGACCAATTGTGATACGGTGCCTGGCAGCAACTATCGCCGAACGAGCAGGTGGCATGCACGGATGATGGTGAGCAGCGGAGATCTGACGTCGTACACACTCGACTACCCTTCCGGCTTGCTTCCCAAGCTTCCCGGCCGCGCGCCCAGCCATGCAGGAAAGCTTGAAGCGAACAGAGTACCTTCCTGATTGGGGATAGATCGTATGTGCAAAGATGAAGCCAAATTATTGTTCTCGCAATGGATGCCTGCGTCATCTGCCGCTGGATTGTCAAGGTCGTGAGTGTGAAGCCTGACAGTCTCCGGTGGTACCCAAATGAAGACAAAGCGATAGGTTGTACTGGTGTTCATTATACCGTCCGTTTCGGCCTTCTGCTCAACACAAACATTGCTGGGAGTGGGACAGGATGGAATCGCCATGTTCTTCTGGGAGAGAAGTGGGCCGAGGTGGACGAGACGCAGGGTTCAAGCTTTCCTTATCCTTATCTGGCCGTCTTGCCGAGATGCCGAGCGGCTATCGTGTGCTTGCTTGAGGCTTAGGTGGTTCGCGATAAGGGCGATAAGGAACCTCCAACTCTTGCTCATGCCTCAGCTTGCGTTTGGATCCAGCTTAACCGGTGTCAACTTTGCCTCTTGATCATCAGGTACAGGCTCCAGATATAAAGCTGACTACGGAAGAGCCTGTGACTCAGCGCGGCCAGTAGCCATGTCGGACGAGAGATGGTTCTGGCATAGCATCCTGCTCGCAACCAGACTTCAATGCTCTCTGGTCGAATCTCATTGCGTATGGACCCAGCGCTTGTTCTGCTGAGAAGGAGGCGCAATTGTTGCAATCCGCGCATTCCTACAGCAAACCAATGCTGCATTTTTGCTCCGAAGCAAATTATCGCTCTCATCATCTCCTAGGCCTCTGAAAGCACAAGGATTGGCACGCCTGTACCTTCCCAAAGTGGTCTTCACGTTGCATTGTGGTTAAACTCCTAGGGCTTGCTGGACGTGTCATTCATTTTCGTGCTTTTCTACAGTCATCCGCGGGAGAAGGCTGACAAACACGGCATACGATCGCGCTATCGGGTGTGCATAGGACACTTGATGCTCGAATGCCGCAGCACCCAGTCTTAAGCTTTGAAGATGGGCTCTTTGCGTCTTTTAATGCAGCATACAAAATCCTCTCGAAGAAGCTCAAGGCCTCGCGTCCCGCGTCTTAGTAACCGGATGCGAAAGACTTTGGTAGTCTATTGGCTGTATGCGTGCCTTAAACAGCCCCCGTGTATAGCTCACCAGTAGCCTTCGAACCGTTTTCTCCGTGGAACGCAGAGTTTACATCCCATGCGCTCAACTAAGGTTCCACACATGGCATTTTGCAATAATCAATCGCGATGGGTTTGCGCGGGGCTTAATAGTGGCATTCGTGTAGGACACACTTCGCTTCAAAGCATTGAAAAAGTGGTGCTCGTTCGTCTCCATAGTTGCAAAGCTAGACCGCCCGTTGCGTTGTCTACCATAGCCTCGACTTCATGTGGATCTTCATCTATCGCACAACGTTGCATCGTGCCCTCATTCCATCGCAAGACGGTGGGCAAAACTAAAAGAGGATGGCATTCGGGGCGGTCTGGTCGCTGACTGATCTGTCGATGTCTCCCAGACGGAGACCCCATGCAAGTCGTGAGCGGGGAACGTGGGCTTGTTGCTAGCTGGAGAAATGTGAGGGCAATCCTCCAGGATTCCAGCCTTTCACCTTGCTCACCACGTGCTTGGCGTTCCATGCGGGGGCCACTGACCGTTCACTTCCACAGACAGATGACCAGGGAGGCTTGCCGTTGGCCCCGAATTGATTCGCTCCTGTCTACCATCCTTCCCTCGGAACCCCGATGACAACCGTTCGGGTAATGAATACCGCCGCGTACATGTGGGTGTGTGGTTCTTGGGGTCCCCGCCCCCCCGGCTTGCAGCCACTCACGTCAGAATGGCCAGGCGGTTTTGGATGGTCGCTGTTGGTCGCGTGGCCGATCATCTCCATCCTTTGCAGCCCACTTGCAGTCGCAAGGACCAAATCATCGCTCGTTGTATTGCCCGCGGATCGCGGCTCAGGGCTTGGTAGAAGGATTGGCACCTCCTCGCATTGTAAGCGTAAGCGCGTGTGCCACATGGCGGGTGGATAAATATTACCCTGCCAATGCCCAGTCCTTGGGAACCCAAATGCCAAACTCCTTGCGTCCATTTCCCTTTGCTTCGCCCCCCACAACACGCGTAGCTAAGCGTCCAAAGCCGTTGCTCCCAAGACAGACTGTCGCTGCTTATTCTGTCTTGACATTGCACTTGCAACAGCAATCATTTTCTTAACTATCAGGTTTGGCAAGCCACTAGTTGGGCTTGGAGCTCGGCGCCAATAACCATCATGAACGAGAAGATCGACGCCCACTCCAGCAGCGGCAAGGACTCTGGTGAGCGAGAGCAGGCCGATGCGTTTGAGAAGCGCGAGGATACCGCGCGAGGTATCTTTGACTTTGATGAGCATCAGACTCTGAGCGGCAAGTGAGTGAGATTCGCTCTCTATGATTTGACTTATGTCGCAATGGGAACTGAGCAATTCGCTATAGATTCGAAAACCCGCTCTCGGGTATCCCCAAATACAAGCTCTTCGAAGATGTAAGAACAACCATAACCTACTCGGCGGATGGCTTGAGAAAGGAGCAGTATAACCTGACACAATTTACCACCGCAGGTCGAACGTTTCTGCCGCGAGAACAACATGATGGACAAAGTGGAGATGATGAAAAAGGGCGCCCTCGTCTCCCAGGCCCCCAACCACGCCAAGTACATCGAAGAGCTGGACGAAGGCGACCATGCCGTCCTCGAGTACGAGAAGAACTACAAGTGGCGTCAACCCTGGGCTCTCTACTTCCTGACCGTCATGTGCTCCCTCGGCGCCGCTACGCAGGGCATGGACGAGTCTTGCAATGCGGGCGCGGTCGCTTACTGGCCTGAACAACTGGGTGTCTCGAAGCTGGACAATGCCACTTATATCGAGGGTCTCATCGTCGGGGCGCCCTACCTCGCGTGTGCGGTTTTGGGCTGTTGGTTGAACGAGCCGCTGAATCGCCTCTTTGCCCGTCGTGGTACCATCTGGATCTCCTGCTTTGTCGCCGCTGCCGCTTCCATCTGGGAGGCTTTCACTTATTCCAAGTGGCAGCTTTTTGCGGCTCGCTTCGTTTTGGGTCTGGGTATCGGGGCCAAGTCGAGTACTATCCCCGTCTATGCTGCTGAGTGCGCTCCAGCGCCTATTCGAGGTATGTCTTGATATGACGCTTTGCGTTGGGTGAATATCGTCGCTGACATCTGTTCAGGTGCCCTTGTCATGCAATGGCAAGTCTGGACCGCCTTCGGTATCATGCTGGGCAACATTATGGGCGTCGCATTCTATTCTCTCCCAGATGATGTCGCCTGGCGCTACATGCTCGCATCCAGCTTCGTCCCTCCGGTCTTCGTCATGCTCCAAGTCTACTTCTGTCCGGAGTCGCCCAGATGGCTGCTACAGAACAACAAAGTCGATAAGGCCTACCGCTCTTTCCGCCGTATCCGGAATTCAGAATTGGAAGCTTGCCGCGATCTCTTCTACACTTACGTCGGTGTGGAGCTTGAGCGTAAGGTGAACAAGGGCAAGAACTTCTTCACTATGTTCTGGGAGCTGTTCAGTGTTCCGCGCAATGCCCGCGCTACCATGGCTTCATGGATTATTATGTTCGGTCAGCAATTCTGCGGTGTCAATGTGTAAGTCTTCCTCGTCCGCTTCAGCTGCACAGTCGCTAATTTATCATCTCGCAGCATTGCGTACTACGCCGTCACGATCTTCGTCGAAGGTGGCTACACCCGTCCACAGGCCCTGCTCTTCGCCATGGGGACCGGTATCTTGAACTGGGTCTTTGCATTACCCGCCTTCTTCACCATCGACACCTTCGGCCGTCGCTTCTTACTCCTGGTTACGTTTCCCTTCCTATGCATCACCCTCCTCTGGACCGGTATGTCCTTCTTCATTGGAACGACGAATGAGAACGGGGAATGTACGTCGAATTGTACGGCTCGAACTGCCATGATCACTACGGGAATGTACCTCTACGAGGTCTTCTATTCTCCCGGTATGGGTCCCGTGCCTTTCTCTTACTCCGCGGAGGTCTTCCCGATTCAGGTATGTATCCCCAGTGTTGATTGCGAATGATTGGCATTTTTGTTGACACGTTTGTAGGTCCGTGATGTCGGCATGGCGTCTGCGACGGCCGTACTATGGGGTTTCAACTTCATCTTGTCGTTCAGCTGGCCACCGCTTGTCGAGGCCTTCACGCCGCAGGGAGCTTTCGGCTGGTACGCCGCTTGGTGTGCTATCCTCTGGTGTCTCGGTAAGACTCCCCTGCGTTTCGCATTTTCAGAACCATGCAGCTAATCGTTCTCCCCAGTCCTTCTTTTCTTCCCAGAGACTAAAGAGCTCACACTCGAGGAACTCGACGCCGTCTTCAATGTCCCCACCCATAAGCAGATGGCACGTGGGTTGAAAGAGCCGGGCTTTTGGATCCAGAAGGGTATTTTCCGTCGGGATGTCGACCTTGCTCCTCTGGTCGATATCCAGGACTTGCGCGGAACTCGGGAGGACGGTCATAAGATCGGAGGTGCTTGAAGTTCTTGAAAATCGATCTCTGTAGTCGGGCTTGATCACCGTCAGTCTCTTGAATAATTCATATCATGTACTTCGTGCCGGCATCAGATAAAACATGAGCGGGAAACGCAGAGGGTATCTGATGACTTCGAATGGCAAGCGTTGAGCATTCGCTACCCATCTGCTTCCAGAAGACCTTTTCACGGGAATGAAGAACAGAGCTCAGCTGTACTTATCTCTGTCGTAACCCTTCGCTCATGCCATTTTGTTAGCGATCGCATCTGCTCTAGATGCCATGTGCGTCAAGCAGGCGCGTGCCCTCACAGTATATCGGGCTTCGGGAAAGTTGACGAGAACCTGTCAGGGGCACAATACGCCCAAACTTTGACAAGATTTGCCCCTCGCCTATCGAAAATCGAGCTTCATGGGTTGATTCAACTGTCATGACCTTCATAGCTGTAGAAATGATCCTCCTTTCATCAGGAGTGGCTATAGATAAAAGTAGCAGAAGGGCCCGGACGTCGTACTCATAACCTCACCGATGCTGATCGAGTCGCCGGCGTACCCCATATCGATCGTGTCATTGAAGTAAGTTTTCCGGGACTCGGGCTGGTTTGCCCAGGTAATGTGTCCGTATGTGCCATTGTTCATCGACGATTCGGTAAAGCGGGTTTCGGGGTCAAGGAGTTGCCTGAAACAATTGTCAGCTGCTTGAAGCTTTTTCACACCCTGCAGACCTGACCAAAGGGTTTCGGAATGCTGCTATACGGTCGGTATACTTACCAGTATGACCACATGCGATCCATCATGCTGTGGTGAGTCCAGAACGTCGGGTCACCGGGAGAGGTAAAGAGGTCTTCACCGGGATCGCCGCTGTCGATAGTGTCAGCCTAATTCTGAGCAGGGAATGTAAGTGTTCGGTACGAAAAGCTTTCGCTGCTTACCTGATCGTGTAGTGGGTACCGCCGTGTGGACCAATCTCGACGGTGTAAGGTACTCCCTCAGACAGCAAGCGGTATTGGTTGAAGTCAGGCTTCGCAAGCAGATCTACAGCAATCAATCAGCTTTGTGATCATCAACTGATCGAGGATTTCACAGTACAAAGACGTACTCATCACGGTGGTGTAGTTGGCGTAGCGAGTGTTCATTGCAGGACCAACATCTCGCTTCAACCGGCGTGGGTTATATCCAAGTCCGCCATCAGGTCCGGGCTTTGTACCGTTGAGACCGCCTACTGGTCCAAGATTGACCGTCATATTGGCAAATGGTCCTGTCGTTACGTAGCCGCCTCCGACACCAGCAGGCAATTGGATATCGCCACCCCCGAAGCCTTCGGGAGGCGAGATGACCGGACCATCGTGCACGACGTATTCGCCATTGCCACCGAGACTGGTAGGACTTCCATCGAAGATAGGAGCGTCTTGCGGCGCAGAGGCGTATCTAGGCCAATCCCAGTACTGTGCAGAAAAGGTCAGCATGCTGCTGGTCCATGAAAAAAGATGACGTCGTCAAACTTACAGGTTGGTAACCTGTATAGCCGCACTCTTCTCTTAGTGCCTTCTCGTACTCGTGGACAAACCAGCGGTGCCATGGCATGAAATTGCCCGTGAAATGAATGGTCAACGTCTGATTGATGTGGGTTACTACGAAGTCGTCGAACTGTTGGACAAGTGTCAGAAACTTGTGAACGGAATGAATTCGTTGATCTATGCTCACCCGAGACTTGGCTCCAGCAGCAGCGGTCGAAGGAGTGCGGGGAGGGAGCTGCCGTAGGCATTTGACTGCGTCGACATATTCTAATCGCTCTGCTTCGGATAGGGAACCACTAGATATGGTCAGCGTTCATGTTACGCTGTCAGGCTGGAAGCTCTCGCGTCATACTATTCTCTCCTGAATACAAGCTTATCCCGAGTGCATGAAGGCTCAGTCCCGCATTCTCTGAGCTTGGCAGCTTGCTTGTCAACTTGTTCAAGGACAGTAGCTTTGGTCCGTTCTGCTACACCTTCTATCGCATTCTTTGCGGCCTCTTGGGATGCCTGAGCGATATCGGCACCTCCGCCAATAAGAAGGCCGGCGCCTAGTATGTTTTGCAACTTCATACTGATCTGTAGATGTGCTTTCTACGCAGGAAGAGTACAGCCAGAAGTCAAGGCAAAGAAAGACTATTCATTAGGCCAGTGTTCGATCCGAGAGCTTTAAACCTTGGACCTCCATCACCACGGCTGTCGCCGTCCAACTACGCCAACCGGCTCCATTTAACTGCTGTCAAGACGCCGCCTACCGACTTGGCCTCGGAGGTTCCCATCATGCAGGGTCGTAGGACCAGAAGCCCCCACGCTCTCGAAGGCGGTCTACGTCCTATTTCTCCCGCGCATGCAGACTTCAAGTCCGGAAAGACGGCAAGTCACCACTGTGCAACCACTGACCATATGTTGTTCTCGTGAAGTGCGGCTCTTCATGTTCAACAGTAAAGCTGCTGTGTTGGCCGATCGTGATCAGACATTCCTACGAAGTTGATCAAAGACGTTAAAGATTAAGGTTAAATCTGGAGTCAGATTAGCGCAGGGGTTCAATCAACAATTGATACCTTTGGCCATCAAGTTTCAATGAATATGCCCCCGTTCGCTCCCCACTGCCCTGCTTTGGGCTCCAGCGAGGACATCCAACCAGGGGACTGACACAAGCAGTCCCCATCCTTGGCGAGCATATACTTCGACCATATGTTGACCAGACGTTCCACTTGACTGCACTCGAACATCGACCCCGCACACCATCACAATCGTCACATCTGCTTTGCCACCCACGTTGGAACCAAGACGCCAGACCGACAAAACCCGTCTGCTTTGTGTCTTGCCATTGGTTGGCGATGGCCCAACTATCGGAACAACCTCCATGGTGCCTTGGCTGCCTCTGAACTAATTAGATTGAATGACCAGCTAGGAAGTAGCCATGCGGGCAATCATGTATGGTCACTTATGACTGCTGCTACGCATGGAGTCTGCTGTTTGTACAGTCCATCTGGGATCTTGTGAGAAGCAATCGCTCTGTATTAACTGTCACTACTCCTTGTACGGTAGGACGACCAGTGCCCAAATGTACATGCAGCCATGGATAAGCCTCCAGCTCCAGATGTGAACAAAGGCCCGGCGATCTTGATCGCATGTTGCATATGTGTGGCATGTGCCGTGGTCATGGTGGCATTGAGAGCGTTCGTTCGACTGCGAATGTTCAAGATGGGAGGATGGGATGACATTTGCATTGCAGCCGCCATGGTAGCTGTCCATCCGACCTCCACCCTGCTGATGCCTTGTGGCTAATCCAAGAGGCAGACCGTGATGCTCGTCGAACTAGCCATCATTATCCCTTCCGTATCTCTTGGAGCTGGCAGGCACGTTCAGTATCTGGATCCAAAGGACAATATTCAAGGCCTGCACCTCAACTTTGTAACACAGCCACTTTGCTTGATCGCATTATGTTTGACAAAGCTGAGCGTCGGTCTCTTCCTCATACGGCTGACACCTTCGAAAAGACATGTGCGGATCATCTGGGGTGTCATGATTCTCACCGTACTCTCTTGGCTAGGTAACTTCCGTAAGTAGCTCAGACACAGTCATCAGGTACGCCGAGCTGACCAAGGATTTGCAGTGACGGTTCTTCTCCAGTGCCAGCCGTTGCGGAAGGTTTGGGATCTGTCGCAACCAGGGAGATGCATACCCCCAGACCAGTTGAAAATAGCTGCATTTTTTAACTCCAGTCCGCATTCTCCCCTACCTTCAACCACTCCACGCAGTATACTGATACCGCTTTTAGGCGTCAGCGCTCTCACAGACCTTATCTTCGCACTGCTACCAATACCCATTGTGCGCCGTCTTCAAATGAACCGCAGAACGAAAGTGGCGATAATCGCAATATTGTCACTTGGAATCTTGTATGCCTCTTCTAGTTCTCCTACCAATATCACAAGGACTTACTGACCAAACACTCGCAGTGTCACTGTTTGTGCAATTATCAAGATGAATTATCTCGGAAGCTATGGTGAACATGGCGACTTCCTTTTCGACAGCTCGGAAATCACAATTTGGTAAGTCACAAGCGAATAGCTTTACCAGGCGCTCGCTTATATCGACGATTTTAAAACAGGACCACCGTCGAGATCTGCACTGCCATTGTCGCAGCATGTGCTCCCTGTCTACGACCTCTCTTCCGGGAACTTCTACACATGAGCACAACGAGCCCAAGCAAAATCGACAGCGCTCCCAGCAACAATTATGGCTCAGAATCCGGAGAGCCTGTTATGTCATGCACGGATTCCTCAGGACGATTCGGCCAACCAAATCAAATTTCCGGCGGCGAACGAGAAGACAGTCTATCGTCAGATGCTGAAGCACGCATTATGTCTCAGCATGAAAACGGCACGATTTCAAAGTCGGTGTTAATATTTGTACAGTGAAAAAAACCGATGAAGCCGCCAACTGCTCGCAGCAAGTTGAAGTCTAGTTGTCATTGACGCTCTGCTTCATCTACAACACTTACAGCAACCCTCAAGAACGCACTAGGTATGAATACCGCTCCATCGGCTTTGCTTGATGTCATCAGCAATCTTCTCCGCCAGCATGTACACGGTGCTTTGCGGATGACCAGGAGGCAGGAACGGGAATGCACTCGCATCGACGACTCGGAGCTTATCCACGCCGTACACCTTCGCTTTAGAGTCAACGACTGCCCCATCATCATCGCGAGTCCCCATCTTGCAAGTGGCAGACGCATGCCAGATTGTCAAGCTATCCTGCCGGATCCAATCCAAGATAGCCTCGTCGCTTTGAACATCCGCGCCGGGCCTAAATTCTTCGCCTCACACTATCTCGCTCATGGCACCCCAGATCTGGCGTGTACGCTTGAACGCAGCGATAGCGACCTCCTTATCGCGGGTATCGGTCAGCCAGTTGGGATTGATGATGGGCAGATCCGTAGCATCGGCGGACTGGAGCGTTACGTTCCCGCGGGAGAAAGGCGATAGCATGATGGCGGAGATTTCAGATCGACTGGCTGTTCCATCACCTGGACCTTCGTTTTGGTTTCGGGTCCCAGTCCAGGCATCTGTACTGAGGTACTCGACGTCGGGCCAGTCAAGTGGAAAGTATTCTTCTAGGTCGGCAATGGTAGAGTTCGAAATGAGCTCGGGAACGTTGTCCGTGAGGCACTCAAAGGCAATCATGCCGGCTGCACCGGCCAGTGGGCCAGTCCCGTTGGTTTTGTACATCTCTAGGGCCTGTGCGACGTACTCCGGATCAGTCTCCAGTCGAGCCGTGGTCGGGATCTATACAGGGTAGCAGACACCAAAGAAGATTTGATCCCACATGTTTTGACCTACCCTAGGCAGATCCTTGACTACCAGGACATCGTGCTGATCGAGCTGGGCCAATGCCGGACAACATCAGTAGTTGAGGGGAGTGGAATGCGCCGGCTGACAGGATGACTTCTTCCTTGGCAGTGAGGGCATAGTCGACTCCGGAAGTGGTGACACCAACTCCTTCCGCACAAGAGTCATTTGCCACAAGTACCTTGCGAGCTGGGGTATGCGAGTAGACGGTGATATCTGGCTTTGCGTAGTTGAAGAAGCTGGTCTGCGATGAGTTGCGCTTGGCTCCGTGGGGTCCAATGGTGCTCAAAGCGTAGTTGGCACCATAGAGCGACCCTAGATCGAATCATTCGAAGCTCTGAGTCCAAGGGCTTTGAATGCGTGGCTGAACCACGTCGAGAGTACCCCGGCGTACCCAGACAGTGATACTTGCAAGGGTTGTGCTCGTGATGCATCCTCATTGTATGCTCCGCGACCTAATTCCACTGTGGCATTTCCCAGGCGGGTCTCGTTGCTCAGGGATGTCACGTTTACACTTCGCTCGTAGTAAGGGAGGAGTTGCTCTAAGGTGTAAAGACGAGTCGCCGACCTCATGAGCCCATTTGTCGTATGACCCGTTAGTGGCTCTATGATAGGTCATGTAGTCGAGAGCACTGGAGCCACCGAGGGTCTTGCCACATGCATAATGGACGCTGCCAGTTACCCAGACTGGATTGAGGGGTGGTGATAAACTGCCAGTCGATCCATGGGAAGCCGGCATCCGGCGCTACACCTACGCTTTTTTCGCCGAAGAGACCAGGCACGACACTCGAAAAGTGTTAGCTCGGAGTGATAGCAATGGTTTGCTGCGCTCTCATACCTACCATTCCCGCTACCAATCTAATAGAAGCCATCCACCTCAACGACGGCAACGGAGACATTCTTGTCCTCGGCCAAGCGTGCAGCGATGGTCAATCCTCCGGTACCACCACCCACGACAATGTAGTCGTATGAAGCCTTCAGACCTGGTTTGCCGAAAGTGTTTCCGTCCGGATTGAAGCTGTCAAGACCCAGGGCGGACTGGGCTGCAGAGGCCAGAAATGCAAGCAAAGCGTACATCGCGAGCGTCTTCCTGGGATTTGGCAATGTGAGGCAACAAGACGTCCAGGGAAAAGCTCGAGTTCTTACAGTCGGCGTCTATATACATCTGTATCGATACGCTTGCCGTCAATATTCTCGTTCTTCGGCATGACGATTGCGAAGGCCGTGGTTGAATGTCAGTGCGAAGCCCTTCCTCAAATCGTCCGAGTCATTCGGCCAATGTGGTGCGTCCATATCACCGTTGTTCAGAATCTGCGCATTGAACGTACACGCGATAGAGTAAGAGCGCAACGTGTGTCTCCTTGCGATTGCTTGAAAAAGTAATTGAGACGGCCTAGTCATGTCGTTGGTGGTGGGTCGAGATCAAACGGTCGCAAATTTGAAGCATCCCAAGACCCCAACCTTGCCGACTAACCTGGCTTTTGAGAGATGGGAAGTCGTGCAAAGCTTTCGAGAAATGGATACAAAGTGTGTAAATGTTTGCGGAGGTGGGTAATAATGGCGCCAGGCAAGTGGGCTTGTCTGCAAAATGGCGGTTTTCAAGTGTCCATATGTCGTAGCTCCAACAAGATTCAATTGAACATTTGTAGGTCCTCTCATATTGCATCTTATTCCTATCTATGTACGCCGATTTCCCGAGGCTTTTCATATGTTGCACTTCGCATGGAAAGCTCAATTTGTATTGCTAGGAGATGTCACGGCGGCCAATCAATGTTCGGTGCAATAGCATCCAGTGTGCCCAAAGGGTCAACAATGTACAGGGGCGGATGGTGGGCACATCGCTCGACAACGTACTGCGCCAAAATTCTTCGAAGTTATTATCGCCAACCATGTGAAGAACGACGAGAGAACTTGGAAGTGGACCATGTGAATTTAACCGCTTCTTGGAGCATCGTACATTCTGTCTACAATCAAAACTTCGTCTTGTACATTGTGCTGATGTGCTATCCAAAGAACGTCGTATAGCTTGAGACTCAAGGAAAATAATTAAAAATTACAACCCAGTCGTAGGAAATGCCTCCTCCTTGCTTTGGTTGCGATTAACCGCCAATGCCGGCACCCAAAAGACCTCCGCTACCATCTCCAATGCCGAGGGACACGCCACCGCTGCCAAGGGAGACGCCAAGGACAGGCTCGCCGTTCGAGTTGGTAGTCGAGAACGTCGAACCTGACACAATAGACGTGGTCATGCTAGGACTTGGGGTGATAGTCGAAGAAGCAGAGCCGCTGGTGGAGGAAGGCGAGGCAGAAGTGGTTGACGCCGGTGCAGTCGAGCTAGCAGTCTGGCTCGAGGAATCGGAGCTTGCGGTAGAGGCCGGCGAGGCAGTCTGGCTCGCCACGCTTCCAGAGTCCGTTGTTGAACCCGCACCGACACCTGCGGATACAAGACCTCCACCGGTACCGCCAATACCCAGCGAGACACCACCGCTGCCAAGGGATACACCGATAAGAGGCTCACCGTTCGAGTTGGTAGTTGTGAAGGTCACATCCGAGGACGTTGAGAGGCTAGGGCTTTGGGTGATGGTTGAGCTGCTTGCCGGCGTGGTCGAGGCAGATGCCGTCGAGGGGGTCGTAGAGTCTGCGCCTCCTCCAACACCAGCCGAGATAAGACCTCCACCGGTGCCACCGATGCCGAGCGATACGCCGCCGCTACCAAGCGATACACCGATCAGAGGCTCACCATTGGAGTTGGTGGTGGTGAAAGTCACATCCGAAGCGGTCGTAGAAGTACTAGGGCTTTGCGTAATAGTCGAGTTGGCGCTGTTGCTAATAGGGCCTGCGCTGGCAGAGGAGCTCGTAGTGGAAGCCACAGAAGATGATGAACTCCTGGTGTTGCCGATAGGGTCAGCGTCAGAGCCTCCGCTCGATGTTGAAGAGGCCGGAGCGGTAGAGTTTGCACCGTTGCTGATTGTTCCAGCGCTGGCAGAGGAGCTCGAGGTCATGGCGGACGAGCTGGTCGTAGCCGGGGCGGGAGAGCTAGTGGAGTTCGCACTGTTGCTGATCGGACCCGCGCTGGCAGACGAGCTGGTCGTAGCTGGGGCGGAAGAGCTAGTCGAGTTCGCACTGTTGCTGATGGGACCGGCGCTGGCAGACGAGCTCGTAGCCGGGGCGGAAGAGCTAGTGGAGTTCGCACTGTTGCTAATGGGACCAGCGCTGGCAGTGGAGCTCCTGGTGTTGCTAATAGGACCAGCGGTAGCGTCTCCGCTCGACGTCGTGGAGTTAGCGCTGTTGCTAATCGGACCTCCGGTCGATGCTCCACTGGAAGTTGGGCCAGCGGAGGTCGTCGAGTTGGCGCTGTTGGTGATTGGGCCAGCAGTGGCAGCTCCGCTCGAGGTCGACGAGCTCATGGTAGAGTTGGCGCTGTTGCTAGCAGAGCCGCTCGCCGTCGGCATCATGGAGGAAGTCATGTTCCCACTCATGGTCGACGAACGAGTTGGGTTGATCGGGCCAGCTGTTGCCGTGTTGTTAGCACTGTTGCTAGCAGAGCCGCTCGCCGTCGGCATCATCGAGGAGGTCATGTTTCCACTCATGGTCGATGAACGGGATGGGTTGATCGGGCCAGCCGTCGCCGAGTTGTTTGCGCTGTTGCTAGCAGAACCACTCGCCGTGGGCATCATAGAAGTGATATTGGCGGAGTTGCTAACCGAACCGCTGGCTGTGGGCATCATGGAGGAAGTCGTGTTTCCACTCATGCTCATGGTCGAAGACCGGGTCTGACTGATAGGGCCAGCCGTCCCGGTACCGGGCATGGTGCTGTTCGACATGGTCGAAGAGCGGGTTGGGTTAATTGGGCCAGCTGTCCCTGTACCGGGCATGGTGCTGTTCGACATGGTAGACGAGCGGGTCGGGTTAACTGGACCAGCTGTCCCTGTACCGGGCATAGTGCTGTTGGACATGGTCATTGAACGAGTCGGGTTCACTGGTCCAGCCGTCCCCGTACCCGGCATAGTGCTGTTGGACATGGTCATTGAACGAGTCGGGTTCACTGGTCCAGCTGTCCCCGTACCCGGCATGCTGCTGTTCATCGAGCGGGTCAGACTAGTTGGAGCGAAGGTAGAGCTGCCCGTGCCAGTCATCATGGAAGAGGTCATGTTGCCACTCATCGTGGATGAGCGGCTGGGTTGAATCGGACCACCTGTGCCAGTCAACATGGAGCTGGTCATGTTGCCACTCATAGTCGATGAGCGGCTGGGTTGAATCGGACCACCAGTGCCGGTCAACATAGAGCTGGTCATGTTGCCACTCATCGTGGAGGAGCGGCTCGGCTGAATCGGACCACCAGTGCCAGTCAACATAGAGCTGGTCATGTTGCCACTCATAGTCGATGAGCGGCTTGGCTGAATCGGACCACCAGTGCCAGTCAACATAGAGCTGGTCATGTTTCCACTCATAGTCGACGAGCGGCTCGGCTGGATTGGGCCACCTGTGCCAGTCAACATAGAGCTTGTCATGTTTCCACTCATAGTCGATGAGCGGCTTGGCTGGATTGGGCCACCTGTGCCTGTCGCCATAGAACTCGTCATGTTTCCACTCATAGTCGAGGAGCGTGTGTTGCTGATGGGACCAACATTGCTGAGGCTCGTGCTGGACATCGAGGAAGACGTCGTGGAATTGATCGGAACAGCAGTCGTCACAATCGAGGTCACAGTACTCCTGGTAAGGGATCCAGGACCGGCCGACGCCGTCGCCGTCGTCGTAAAGGTGGTCAGGCTTGTAGTCGGAGTACCCGAAACCGTGGTCGTGATCAGCGAGGTTAGGGTGGTAACAGATCCAGGGCCGGCGGAAGGCGTAAATGTCGTCGTATATGTCGTTGTAGACGGAACAACACTTCCTGGGACGGTCGTAGTAATGAAAGAAGTAACTGTCTCCGTTGTAACGGATCCAGATCCAGGACCAGCCGTCAAAGTGTAAGTGGTTGTGTAAGTGGTTGGGGACGGGTATACGGTAGTAAGATCTGTCGTGGTAACAATAGGAGTAAAGGTCTTCGTAACAACAGATGTGATAGGAGATCCAGGGCCAGCCGGAACCGTGTAGGTAGTCGTGTAGGTGGTTGGCGAGGGGGTAGCAGTGCCTTGAATAGTCTTCGTAACAAACGAAGTAAGTGTCTCCGTGATCGTGGACACCGGGTACGCATTACCCGCGGTGGTATACGTGGTCGTGTAGGTGGTGTACGTCGAGTCCGGGGGCAGGGGCTTCTTCGTGGGGTAGCCGCCTCCGTATCCGCCGCTGGGATGAGGCACCTTGGTCGCAGGGATCGTAAAGGTGAGGGTCGTGGTATAGGTACTCGTCACCGTCGAGGTTGCATCCCAAGAGGTGTACTGAGGTTGACGATCGGACGTATACCGAGTGGCGGTCGGGTACACGGTGGTGTACTCAGTTTCGACCTCGCGGGTAGTCTCCACAGTGTGTGGTGAGTTGCCCTTGGTCCACTGGCCCCATCCGCCATGCCAGCCTCCCTTGCCTGGACCTTTCTCAGGCTTGCCCGTTTCAGCATACGGGATTGTGAGCGTGATAGTGGTGGTGTACGCAGTCGTCACCGTTGAGGTCTCATCCCAGGAGCTGATCTGAGGCTGGCCGTTGGACGTGTACCGAGAAGCAGTCGGATATACGGTGGTGTAGATCGTCTCCACTTCGGTCGACGTAACGACGGTCCACGGCTCGCCACTCGCTGGCTCGGTTTGCTGCGCCGGGACGGTTTCCTTGGCCGAGGTGATCTGGGGCTGACCATTCGGTTGCTTGCCGCCCGTAGCACTCGGGTAGACAGTAATAGTCAAGGTGGTTTCGTAAGTGGTAGGAACAATCACAGTTGTCTCGTACGTCCTAGTGTAGTCATTGCCGTCGGAGGTGAGGTAGGAAGACGTCGGATACACAGTGGTGTAATCGGTCTGAACCGTGCTGACGGTTTCCGTGGTTTGAGGGGCTGTGGAAAGATGTGTCAGGGAAAATGCAAGATGATGAGGAATCTCCAGGCTACTCACCAGCGCTGCCACCAACCCCGTCACCAATGTATGAACCACTGCTGGTGAATCCTGTTGGACCTGCGACGCCCGTTCCACCAGTTCCCGTCGTCAAACCAGTGCCGTAAGTACTATTGCTGCCACCAGTACCCCACGGTCCAGTCCCCCAGCGACGGCCCTTGCCGGCCCTCGCCATCTCAGCCTCGACCTTCTTCACATCGTTGGCATTCCTTGCAAGTCTGCCCCAGCCGGGCAAAGAGTACGCCGGCTCGAGACTCGCCAGGAAGGCGAGAAACAAGGTGGCGCCCTTCATGATTAATCTGAATCGAATGTATTTGGAGAAGAGGTACGAAATAAAAGGAAAAGTGGCAACGTGATAGGACGAGGGCTCGAACGAATGATCGCCCTAGCGTCGAAATACGTTGCAAAGAAATACCTTCTGCTGGAGAGCACCAAGGCGAAAAGGGTGAGGAAAGAAAGAGAGCGCGCTCACTGGCGTGCCGGAAGGGTTTTAAACGTATGCAGATAGGACAGCACCCGGTTGGCGATAGGGACGTGAACATCATGGCTGCAATAGTATAGGGAGATTATTACGATAGTCCCAGCTTGAGACACGCCGTGATGCCATGGACGGCCTAGGAGAGGCGGGCCATTTCGAGAGCTTGAGGCGTCCATTATCCTGGCACAGGAGGCAGCGCAGAATACTTCCTAGCTTAAGTGATGTCTTAAGCCACGGGCGAGCCAGCAGGCCGGCGTCAACGGACCAGAGAGGCCAGATGTGATGGCAGTTAGAGACGTGGGTCATCCTGGGCAGACTCATCGCACGTTGATAATCCAGGAGTGCGGACAACCGGGGAGTCGGTGGTGGTGGAGCAGCAGAAACTGGGTGAAGTGGGTGAAGTTGGTGCGGCACCATCTTGGGCTTGGCGCGGGAGGGAGGGTCTTGCCGGAAGCGGTCAGCCCACACCTCAAACAGGCATGGCGGCCGTCCCGACGCAGGAACAGCCGCGTCTAGTGCGTGGGCGATCCAGCGCTACTAACGAGGGAATAAACTTAATCCAAACAGCTAAGCTTACAAAGTCAGCGATGGCGACGCGATAGTGTCGATGCAGCAAGAATTACCCAGGCGATAGCAGAGATACTATAGGTCGGCAGAACCCGTTCAACGAACCATATGCACGCCACGCCTCACCTATCTCGCAGCTCATGCAGGGGAGACGTCGGAGGAAAAGGGGAACAGGAGTCGCGCCGTTTCCATACTCGAACGCTTTTATTATGGCCCGTCTCCCATCATCGCCAGCCGTCGTCTCGACGCTCGTCCTCACCTTTTGGCTGCCCGTGCTATAGCACCATCTGGCTATCGAATCCCTCAACCAAAGTAATGATGGACGATACTCAATTTCCTTCGGACCTTCCGATGACGCACATTGCTTCCACCGAATCATCGTTCACGTGTGTCGGCAACGGCGCAACGGGATTTGTCACGCGTTCTCATGAAAAATGTGCTGGATGCATTTATCTGAAGTCCACGCTGTTCTGTCTCGTTCAGCCGCTCGAGTGTGGAAACCAAGGCGCTGTCCCTTTCTTCCGCGTGCGGTGCCTGGCTAGGTCCTGCTTTCCCCTTCCGAATGATTGGCAGGACAAGAGCCCGATCTCGACCAATAAACCCGAAACAATGGCACCCGAATGGCGCCATACGAGGTTATACCGTCTCTCTTATTCCCAATAATGTCCACCATCTTGCTCTAGACTCGAGCATACTTTCTGTGGCTCACCCTTAGCGGGGCCTGCGCCATACATTGTATCTAGCAGCGTCGTCAAACCTGGCTTCATACGTTCATTGCAGGCTTGACATGGCATCCGTGAGGCATGGGCGTCGGGCTCTCTATCAGTGAGGCTTGAGTTTAACCTGGTCAAAGCCTGCCTCCAAGTGCGTCTTCTCTCGATGGGTCAATCACTGTGAAGGCTTGAGCTTGAAGCCATATCACGCTCATCAGCTACTTTCATGTTAGCCATCCTACCGACTGGTACACTATCGCCTTCAACAACGAGCGCTGCTTGATCCCCGACAGCCGATCGGGGTCCCCAGAGGCACTAGTCGAGCAAGAGATCTCAACCGCACCAAGTGTCATCATCCCTTCTGGCGCACGCACATCTTGTAGGCGAAGTAGGTCAGAGTTATCGTCGCTACCAAGCTTTGAGCTCGCGCTATTGATCTTTAGTATGTAACCGCTTCCTAAGTGGAAATACTTCCGTTTGGGGTCTGTCTCGTATCTGCGTTCTCCAGTGCTGCCGCGTAGACGACAGTATTCGTAGTCTCGCGCAATGTGTCCCTTCATCTATGACGAACGATGAACGATCACGATGGGCAGAGCGAGCTTCAGCTGCGATGCAACCACTATAGATGGCGACTTCCAGACTTGAAGCGGATGACTTGGAGAGAATGACTAGATAAGAATGACTGCAATTTTGAAGAAGCGCGGACGAGAACATGCGACTTTCCTGATAGTAGCCATACGTCTTGGGTAGACCAAAGCGAGCTGTGGCCAGCCGGTGTGAGTGTCGTGCGCCTACTCCCAAGACTACTGTCTATACAGGCGATCGATCGTAGTGGGAACCATACCAGTCGCCGCTTATGCCGCGATAGGACCAAACAGTCGACGAGACAGAGCGCCATGCCTAGAATGTGACGTCCTTCATCGTCCTGAGAAGAAGGCAAACCTGTTTCACAAGACCTGTTTCAACAGAAGCTGTCATGATTGCGGGTCCAACTATGGCTCAGATGTATTATATCCCCATGTAGCGAGCTGTGTGTTGGTAGCGCACGCGAGGGACCCCACGGTCGAAATCCTACCCACAGCTGTTTGGCTTCTGCCCTAAAGGGACCGCAGTTGAGCTCCCCGCTCTTTAACGTCGCATGTGACCAAACATGGCATGCTTCTCATATGTTTTGTACGCCACCCTTTCCCGCCTAAACTTGCTCATTCGAGCACCGTGAGTCTATAGCCTTGAAGCATGCGACTATGTTGGCAAGTTTGGGAGCATCAGTGAAGACGTATGGATAGGAAGAGGACGGAGGGTTCAGCTTGGATGCTCTGCCCAAACGTAAGTTGGCGTGAATACAGTGTGTGTGTTGCCGGTCCGTCAAGCGTGCTGGTGCAGCATGGAAGGAAGACGTAGTGTCGACAAGTCTAGCCTCGAAGACGGTGTCGGCTTATAATGCCTCGTAAATGCGGACTTCAAGGTTTGGCTGCATACCATATAAGCAAAGGCCGGCTGTCTTTGCTCACTTACGTAGTAGACCTCGCTTATTGCACTGGAGTCTAAGATTATCACGCTTCGCAAATCGGTCTGAGAGGACACTGTGGGCGTACGACCAGAGCGTGATGAATATGTAAGGCGGAGCTACTAGAAGAAGACTTCTGATCTTACCACTGGTAATGGTATTGGTGAGCGTTGGGGAGAAGTTTTGGAATCCGGAGGCAGCAACCAAACCTGTAATGATACTGTTAGCCAACCTTCACGTTCTTTAAGCTCTCGAAAATGTCCAAGACGTACAACGATATGCGATCGCAAGAAGATACCTGGATCCGAGTAGACAGTCAATAGACGTTTCATCATGCAGCGGTTTGATCGATAATACGGACATCTTCGGATCCTTGAAGGCCAGCTTTAGCCCATGAATTTAACTCAATCAATCGGTCTAATCCACGTCGCGCTCAGCAGCATCAAGCGCTAGTGCAACCGGTCAGCAGTGCAATGCATAGAAGGAGTGAAAATTCCCTACCTATCCTCCGATTGGCGACGTGCTTTAATTTAGGTGAGATTCTGCTCTATATGTGCGGGAAGTCGGGAAGTACGAAGACTATTATGACGCCAACAGTGATCGTAATTGAGCCTTCAATGATATAAAACCACTAGTAGCGCGGGTTAGACGAATGGCTGGTTAAAGAGCCTCAACTGCCAACTTCTATGCCATGGAGACAATCCTTGCTGGCCACTGTTCAACCCTCGGAGGATACTAGCCGCAATCAAGTTACCGAATGCACCTAACAACAAGGATGCGGAGTAGAATATCGACATTCTAAGATTCAGCTACATCCAGAATGTTAGTGCTGTGAACAGAGTTGTGGTCGGCCATGCCACATGCCAACTCACCTCCGATTTCGTATACCGTTTGAACAAATAAAAGAGTGACTAGACATGGTTAGTCCTTGCTAAGTTCTTCGGGAGCTACACTTAACAGTCTAGACATACTCCTGCGAAGAAAGGCGCCTTGACCTATAGGATGAATTAGCAAGTTTTCTGAACTTCTCCGCCAGTCACAGCAGCTTGCTTGCTTACTAGACCAAGGATAAAGGGAAGAGCAATCGTTCTACTAGCAGTACCGGCCTGTGAACTAAGGTTTGAGACCAATCCCCACAGGTTAGCTAAAGAGCCTAGGTACCTGCGGAGAGAAAGACATACAGTTAGTGGTGGCAACCTAGTATCCGCTCGTAATATGCATACTAAGACGGCCTCCCACAGTAGTTGAGTAACAAGTTCGACGGCAATTGGGCCAAGACATATCCTACAAACAGAATCGAAAGACCAATAGATTATTGATTATTACTAATGCCCGAGTACTGCGGCATTTGCTCCAGCCTGGGTGCCGGGTAGTTATTGCGATCAATATGATTCATCAAGTACACAAGGCAGACCAAAGATCGCAATACTTGTCAGCTATCCGAAATTGACTCTTAGCAAGGGAGTTGCACCGACCATAATTGGGGAGTCGACATTGCGTTTGAGCTTCTTCTCCCACACCAATTCCTCAGGTGTGAGCTTAGTAATGTGACGTGCGTCTTCCTTGTCGGGAGGGCTTCCAGAGTCGATGTCATGGTCATGATATTCCTGGGGGTTAGACGACGGAGAGTGCCCGTACCTTTGGCGGGGTATAGACACGATGGAAGTGCATTGGCGTAAAGAACACAAGATTTCTGCAGATCAGAACCGAGGTGGATCGAGCACATTGAAGAGAGAAGAAGTCGAACGCCGGCTTGCAGAGCGTTGGCGCGTGGCCCGATGCCAGAGGTTTCTTGTACAAAAGGAGCATTAGCAATGGGTCGAGGTAGGATGCAGCGAAGAGCAAAGCGACAAAAGCGTCAGACAGAGCAGAGATGAAGAGATTTGGTCAGAAGCGTGGGAGCAGGCATCGTAAGATCACGACAGGATCCGATCAGACGACACGATACGAGCGGGTGAGATGGACGAAGTCAGCTCATGGTTGAGACGGACAGGATGGAATCCCGCATTTGGAAGATTGCAACCGTGTAAGGATATTTTTCGATGTATACGAGAGCCGACAGTAGACGAAAAGACAGCCGAAGGCAAGAACAAAGCGAACAACAACGAGCGAGCCGTAGCAGCGATTTAAGGACGATAGGCGAGTTAGCGTTAGCTAGCTAGGACACGGTATTCCGTAGCGGGGTTATGTTACGGTTCGACGCAATCCGCACAGAAGCGCACCAAAACATCGTCCGTCCGTTGGAACTATATTAAAACCGGGACGACATTAGAATGCAAGGTCGGTATTGGCAGCAGATCGTGATGTTTTTCATACGCACAAGACGAGACGATTCGTGGAAGAACCCGTCGTACAAGTTTGATCGTAGGCAGGACTAGGCGTTAGAGCAAATGATGGCAGTAGCAAGATCGACGGTGAACAGATTAGACGAATCGAGTGACACCGAGAGCGAGAGTACGCATACCGACAGCAGGGCAGAAGGCGAGGAAGACAACCGGCGACGACCGAGATGCAGGAAGCGTGTTTGTTGTTTTGCATTGAGTTGTTAAAGCAGACAATTTACAACCGCGCGTATGACATGGCGTTAGTTTGCGGATTAGCAGCGTAGGGCGTCAACCTAAGCGGTCGAGGGATTTCGAGGTGCCGACACGTATCCATCGATAGTTGCCTCGGGAAGGCTGCTCGTCGTCTTACGCAAGTCCAGATCCCTCTTCACGAGCACATGGAGACCTGTACGACCGAACGCTGTGATGGCTTTCAGGAAGAGCTGCTCGCAGAGTCGGGCAATGAAGAGTTCGAGAGCGTGCTTCTAGGGGTAGCTGCGAGGTTTACAATGATCAGCCAGACTTGGACTAACACGCCAAGACTTCCCAAAAGCAGACTTGTTACATAGAGCGTGGAGGGGCTTTGGACCCCAGTGGAAGTATGGCTCGCTCGACGGGTGAGGAGATGGATGGCGTCGAGTGCAAGGCTTTTGTAGTGTTGGCGACGGACAAGAAGTTCCAGTATGCCAGGCAGCTCGCCACCAAAGCTAACGACGAAGCGCCGCTATCGATCCCGGGCGACACTACCCCTGTCCGCACGTTAGGAAAGTAGCAGATCTTGGTAAACGGTGCACGTCGGGGAAGACGTACGCTGCTCGCGGTGCTAAGTCTGTCGCGCACAAGACGATGTGTAAGGCGGTTCCGGTCCAGAGCTTGCTCACGCTGGATGAAAAGGACGGACGGCAAGTCGTACGTGCATCTCAAAACCGGCTACGGCGCAGAGAAAGGCGGTGAACGATACTGTCAAAAGGATCTAGCACACAAGGGTTAGGAAGAGCACGATGGAGGCGAAGAATGGGGGCTTGATTATGCAAGTCGAGGAGGCGGGGAGAAGGCGAAATTGAGGGCAACACCCACGAGCGATAACAAGTGATTGTGCCCGCGGGCTGCGAGTTGCGTCGCCGGTCGATCGGCTTCTGCAGGCTTGCTAGGTGGAACGAGCTTGGCAAGCTTAGGTCGACGCGAAGCCTCCGCTTATCGGTACTACGGAGGTAGGGTTAGGGTGTTTTTGAAGGCAAAAGTGACATGAAATGGAATTCGACCCTCAACTTCAATACTACGTTCTCTGTCCGCCATGTGCGATCAACTCCTTAAGACGACGCGGCATGCTATATATCGCGTTGTTTATTGCCTCTCTCGAAATAGCTTCCTATAATTTGGACGCTTCTTCGCGGTGTGGTGTATTAAAAGAGAGAGAGAGAGAGGGAGAGGGAGAGGCCACTGATTCAAAGCGGAGGTTCTCCGCAGAGAAGAGGGATTTTATGTCGCTTTTGCTGTCACCACCTTGCCGCGTTCCGGATGGAACTTTTAGATTGACGCAGAGTTATTAGCCGGAATGAAACGGCATTTGCCATCCTTCAACATCTTTCGACCTTCTACAAGCGGCCTGGCTTGTCGGAGACTAAGGTACAACTCACACCACCGTTCGTCGCTCTCTTGTTGAAGTTCCATACGCTCTAGCGCACGCGGCTTTCCCCAGTTCCCCGTGGAGAAACGCGTGGCCGGGTCCATGTGGGAGCCTCAAAACCTACAGCACTACTGCTGTTCATTACCCTCAAGAGCTGTACGACCTTCCGCATAGGGCGTACCCGTCTAACATTGCCACTCAGTCACATCGTCACCACCATACTACTCCTCGAAGCTTGTTCTGACACAGCTATCATGTCCCATGTCCGGGTAACCATGCGTGCGGCTATTTACCCATCCGCTCCACGTGGTGGCAAGTATGTCGCATTCCATTGCCTTGGGTGACAAGGGCTGGCCGTACTTCTTCATCGCATATCTTCGCTGCTTGTCCGCGCTTGATCTCCTTGCCTTCATCTCAGGCAACCCTTCGACACTCATTCTGCTATCCTCAGCATCTTCTAGCATGGCGAGCCAGCCCACCTTCCTCCGGCTCAAGGGCCAGAGCCTCGTTTATGCGGTCACCGCATGCTGTAGCGTTGGCTTCATGCTGTTCGGTTACGATCTCGGTACGTCTTAGTCGGGAGACGCTGGCCGCCCTCATGCTGATGTTCTCTCCTTCGACCTCCAGGTTTCATGGGCGGCCTTTCAACCTCGCCTGTTTTCCTCGATCAATTCGGTAATCCCGACGCCGCACTCTTGGCATTCCTGATATCGAGTTACGAGATTGGTGCCGTATTTGGTGCCGCCTTTACCTTCTATCTGGGCGACAGATACGGTCGCAAGGTCAACAACGTCGTGGGCGCCATCGTGCTCATCGTGGGCGCTACAATCCAGTCAAGCTCCTATGGCGTTGCCCAGTTCATTGTCGGTCGTCTTGTTGCTGGATTTGGCCTTGGTATCATGGTAATTTGCTTCCTGTCTGCTCTGCGGATCTTGACTCACCCCCCATCCAGACGACGGTCATCCCGATCTAGCTCGCCGAATGCGCTATGCCCAAGTCTCGTGGACGCATGATGGCCATGCAGCTGAGCAATCTCATCGTTGGACTTGTCATTGCCAATTGGTAAGCACGAAATCCCTCATCTCGCCGATTGGATACTAACACCCTCCGGCTTAACAGGCTTGACTACGGCATGAGCTCCTACAACACCTCCATCGCCTGGCGCTTTCCATGCGTACGATCAATCTCGCACATTATGATCCACCGACTGACAAGTCGCAGGCCTTTCAAATCTGCCTTGCGTTGATAACCTGTACTTTCATGCCCTTCCTCCCTAAATCGCCAAGGTACGCCAAAGAACAGAATTGAATGGTTGAATACCTAGGGTTTAGGGTTAGGGTTAGGGGTCTTGTCCACGATGTCTTCCGTCGGAGGACTCTTTCCGTTATAGCATTAGAAATTACAATCTATAGGAAAGCTAGACGTCGACTACTATACTAATAAGGACGCGCGAAGGCTAGCTTAGACAATACTATAGGGTATTAAAGCCTAACAAAGGACCTTTCTACCTAGGAGTAGGTAGTAGATAGTTCTAGGAGGCTATAAGGTATAGCTAACTCCTTACTATTATAATAGACTTAGAAGCTATACTATTTAGGAATCCGCTTATAAGGTCTATCTAGAGATAGCCTTTTTAAGAGTATAAGGAATAACCTACTACTACTTATATAGGATTCGTAGTTCTATTAAATATTATTAACGTCTTAGCTACCTTAAGGGATTATAGGGTTTAGACTATTACGGATAGTCGTATACTAAGGGTATTTAGCTTAGGTAGTAGTTAGTTATAGCTTGCCTACTTACTATCTACTATAGCTATACCCTATCTATTCGACTATATAGATTACTAGGCTCTCTATTATATAGTTTTACGTATAACTATCTACGTCCTCTCTAGTATCTAGTCTACTAGCTAAGTAGGTTAGAATAAAGACCTTTTCCTTCCTACCCTCAATCCTTCAAAGAATCCGGGGCGGATTCCATGATAATGCGTGGGGGGCACGGGCCACCGAATTCGCCGGAGGGGGCAGATTCCATGAAAAACCGGGGGCAGAAGGAATGAAAAGTACCGGTCGGAATCGTTTCAAACTCGGTGAGTTTCCAATCCGTAGGCACTTTACTCGTGAGTTTTCAACATCGGAGCGGGAGACCCGCGTGGTGAATTGTTATCGCGGTTCGAAAATCCCGACATTCTGTGTGAAGTTCCGCTCGCAAAGGCTTAGGGTTAGGGTCGGCGGGCGTAACGGCGGTTCGGCTGGAATTGAGGGACCGCCGGAAGCGCAGGCTGGACGCTCGCGAAGAGGTAGGGTAGATAGAAATACACCAACAAAGGTGCAGAAAAGCACCCAGCAAGACCACCGACTCTTGTAGCATGTAGCTAACGTTCAACCCCATCATGTGTGACCGCGCCATCGCGACAGGGATCGCGAAAATTCTGTGACAGGGGTCGGTGCAGCTGAGCCCAGGCGAGGCCGCCGACCGAAACATCAGGACAGACACGTTGCTCGACAGCTAATACACCATGGACGCTTTTGAGAGTCTGTTCGTACACTTCCAGAATTTTCAAATCATCGTTTGTAGAGATTGCAAGTTTGCAGTGGTTCCAGACCAAATCAAGGCGCATCTCAGCCAAAGTCACCAGACGCTAACAGTGAGCACTAGGAAAGGAATAATCGAACAAGTGGAAAAACTCGACCACGTCGCTTATAGGTCAGAAGACGTCGTGTACCCCGCCGCCGAACAGGAAGCGATCCAGGAGCTCGGCCCGGTCATCGAGCAATGCTCACAGTGCAAAGCGTGCGGGTTGCTGAGGGAGAGTAAAAAGGGGATCGAGGCGCACTGTAGAAAGGAACACGGCTGGAACAGCGCCAAAAGCAGAGGAGGTCGAGGGAGTTTGAGGAGTCGACCCGCCGCAAACCAGCCGTTCACGGAAGGTCACTGCTGTCAGAGATTCTTCAAGTATGCGCAGTGGACTAAGCTCTTTAAAGTGCTACCGCCAGCGCCACGGATGCTAGGAGGCGGTCATGGCTGCGAGCCCGAGGACAGGGCGCAGAAGTTGACAGATGAGGTAGCCGATGGACTCAAGAGGAAGCTGCGGGAGGCGCACCATCACAGGAAGGTGAACGTCAGCAATGTCAGGTCTGAAATGGATCCATGGCTGGAACACACCAGCTGGGCTCACCATCTGGCTGGGTTTGAGAAAGAAGAGCTACGGGCTAGTCTAAGTGCGGCGCCAAAGCTTGAGGCGGACGAGCGGGGGATAGAGAGCGTGGATGAAGAAGAGGAGGCGATCGAGAGAGCTTGCAGAGCGACCGGCAGGGTGATCAAGAAGGCCATGGACGTCAGCAGTCCGCGGACGATCCCAAGGTCCGCTCTTCACTACGTGAACAGGAAGGAAACCGGGGCCGCGAACAACGAGACTCCATTCTACAGCAAACACGAGGCCAGTACGAAGAAGAAATACTCCAGGGTCTGGGTATCAATGCTGAGATATCTTTGGAGGAGTCAGACATGGGAGAACAAGCCAGACTACACGTTGACGGATGGGCAAGCGAGGAGGCTGGGAGCAATGCAAAGTCTCGCCAGACGAGAGACCGCCGCTCTAGACAAGGGAGCCAGAAAGGTCTGCGAAGACGAGTTACAATGGTCCATCGTTCTTTTCTGGGCCAGCATGCTCGACCAGGAGCTGCTAGACGACGAGTTCCAAAGCGGCTTTCTGTCCGCATTGGCAGTTCTCGGCTTGGACACCGAAGACGCAGGATGGGTAAGCGTGTTCAACTTCACGCCGAAGCTGGCGGCCATCGTCACGGTCTGTAAGGCTCTGGTGGTGTTCATGGCTTACAAGCAGAGGCAAGACGACATCGACCGGCTGATCGGAGCCGGGATAGGTGAGAGTGAGGCGAGAAAAGAAGCGGTCAGCATTGTAGAAGGGGTGCACGATATGGTGCCCAGGCTGTTGTGTCTTCAGGAATACGGGGGACCAGCGAGCCCGATGGACAGGGTCTTGCACATGAAGACTTTTGGAATGAGGATCAGGTTCACGGAGAAAGCCGGGGCACGGGTCACTTGGATGAACAGATGCCAACAGGTCGCCATCGACAAGATCAGCTTCAGCATGGGAGATCTCAGAGATGCACTACACTCGCTGTGGGAAAGGTGTCTGGGGAGGCTCACGAAGCGGTTGATGTTCTTACAGCAAGAGGAGGAACTGCCGATCTTGCATCTGGACAGACTGTTCGACAACCCAAGCGATCTCACCGAGGGTTGGAGCTTCTTGGACGATGAGAGAAACGATGAAGTCTTGGGCAGAGTCAGGAGGCCGGACGGGAAAGACGTGGAGAGCAGGAAGTGGTTGTGGAGCCGGGCCATGAGAGAGGACCGAATAACCAAGTACTTTCTACAAAATATCGACATGAGTGAAGTGAGGGACAGGAGTGAGCTAAAGTGGAACACGACCAAGGTGGAGCAGTACTTCCGGGAGGTGACTCTGTTCAAGGAGGAGCTGATAGTGTTGTGTCACATGGCAGGGGGAGCTCCAGCCAGAGGGACGGAAGTTGTCAGCATCAGGACCGAGAACGGAGAGAGTGCGCGAGCGCAGAGGGGTGTTTTTGTTGACAATGGCATGGTCGAGCTGGTGACGGGCTACCACAAAGGCTACAGCAAGAGCGGCGAAGCGAAGATAATCCACAGGTATCTGCCGCAAGAGGTGGGAAAGCTGTTGGTGTACCATTTGTGGCTAGTGGAACCGTTCGTGCACATGCTCAGGTGGGAAGTCAGGGGCGAGTTCGACTTCAGCAAATATCTGTGGGAGCCGGAGCCGGAAAAGAAATGGGAAGGCGAGGTCGACGGAGTCAGGGAGGAGGAGGAGAGTGGGAGCGAAGAAGGAGGAAGGGAAAGCGACGGGGAAGAGGGCAGTTCAGGAAGCGAGAGCGAATCGAGCACAAGCCCGAGCAGTGAAAGCGAGGCGGATGGAGGTGATGACGAAGGAACGGCAGGAGATCGGATGGTCAGTGGGAGGGAGGCGCGAAGCAGGCCGAGGAATGGAGGAAAAGCGAAAGAGGGCAAGCTGCAGGCACTCAGCATAGACGGCTTCTGGAACACAGAGAGGCTGAAGAGGGTGATGAAGAGGGAGCTATCAAAATGCCAGGCCGGATTCTTTGTAACGCCGTCGACATGGAGGCAGCTATACCCAGCCATCCAAAGGGTACACTGCCCAGAGGAAGAAGTGACAAAACAGCTCGATCGGTTGTACGAAGGAGTAACAACAGAAGATAGGCAGATGCAATCCGGACACAGTAAAAGGATGGAAGAGTTGATCTACGGGATCTTGACGACAGAGAACCCGTTCAGCACGCAGTCCGAGCAGGCATCGTTCAGAAAGGTGAGCGTGTCATGGCACCACTTCATCAGGTGGCCGTCCACTGCGACAGGTAATGGAAAGCCGACGATCGATCTGGAGAAATACAGGAAGATGGTAGAAGAAGAGAGGTGGGCGAAGTTGAGGAGGGCAGACTTGAACGTGAGTCTGAGGGAAATGCTGGGGCCGAACGCTTCATTTAGAGGCTCACAACTGGAAGGGCTAAAGGCAATCGTATCGGGCGAGCCGAAGGTAGTAATGGTCATGAGGACCGGAGGAGGCAAGAGTCTGATGTTCATGCTACCGGCATTCTGCTCAGTCGGAGGGGTGACGGTGGTAGTGGTGCCGTTGATATCGCTAAGGAGCGATCTAGAGAGGAGATGCAAGGAGATCGGACTCAACGCCGGGAGATGGCCCGACCAGAGCGCCAGGCACGCGAGGATCGTGCTAGTAACACCCGAGAGCGCAGTAACGAAGGCGTTCAACAGGTTCATCAACGACAAGCTAGCTACCGGAGAGCTAGACAGGATAGTAGTCGACGAGAGCCACATCGTTCTGGACTCGACAGAGACATGGAGGCCGAAAGTGCTCGAGCTAGCGGAGTTCGCCAGGAAGGGATGCCAGATGGTGTATCTCACGGCAACGTTGCCACCGAAGGAAGAGTCGAGCTGGCTCGAAGCGATGGGCTTGGAGAAGAGGACGGTACGGATGATAAGAGACTCGACGACGAGGAGGAACATCGCTTACCAGGTGGTCGAGTACGACCGGCGAGAAGAAGAGGAGAGGGTAGCGGAGTTGGTAAGAAAGAAACTGGAAGAACACGAGGAGGGACAGATCATAGTGTACTGCCGGAGGGTAGAGCAGTGCAAGAAGATTGGAGAAGTGCTGAGGTGTCCAGTGTACTACAGGAGGGTCGGAGACGAAGAAATGAAAAGGAAGATTCTGGAACAGCTGGTCAAGGGGACGCACAGAGTGTTCGCGGCGACGACAGCGATGGGAATGGGGGTGGATGCACCACACATCAGGGTGGTGGTACACGTGGGAGTGAAGGAATTGGTGAGGGATTACGCACAGGAAAGTGGAAGGGCAGGAAGAGATGGAGAGGCAAGCGAGGCGATCTTAATGAGAGGCTACAACACAGTAGGGGGTCGGAAAATCTTGGAGAAGGGATTCGTGATGGAAAGGGGGATGCACGAATATCTGGAAGGGGAGAAGTGTAGGAGGGTTGTGTTAGACAGGGAGATGGATGGGAGGGCGGACAGGATCGGATGCGAGAACGGAGAGAAAGTGTGTGATGTATGTAGAGGGTTAACAAGAACGGGAAGGAGGGCGAGGGTTGTAGTGAGGACAGGGGGGTTCGTTCCATCACAGCAGCATAGAAGGAGGGAGCAAGAGGAAGCAGACGGGTCAGGGTCAGAGCCGATGGAACAAGGTAGCGAGGATGGAACACCGAGAGGCTCAGAGTTAGGTACGGACAACGTTGACGACGAGGGAGAATCAGGGTCAGGGTTGGCCGAAGCTGGGGATGAGTGTGAAGAGGCAGCAAAGGAAGGAAGAGGGCTAAAGAGGGCAAGAAGTATAGGAGAGAGAGAGGAGAGGGAGCGAAGCATAAACGAGGCGAGGACAGGAATGAGTAGAGAGGGAGAAAGAGTGCAAGCGCAGAAGAGGTCGAGGTTAGCGGAGAGGGCTAGCAGAGAGATAGACAGAGACGAGATGGTGAAGAGGCTAGAGGATTGGACGAAGGTAGGGTGTTCGGTGTGCTGGGCGCAAGGGCAGATACAACGGGCGAAAAGGGCTCGAGGGTGGGAAGAGTGCAGAGGGCACGGGAAGGAGGCAGGGGAGAGGATGGCGGAAGTGAAGAAGAGGATGAAGCGGCTACAGATGGCTCGATTCAGCGGGTGCAATTTCTGCTGGGTGCCGCAGAGCATATGTCAAAGATGGGAAGAGAAGACGGCGGCGTGCGGGAGTAAAACGGCAGGATATCAGCGAAGCGGAGTTGCGGGGGCAGGATGCCAATACAAGGGAGTGATGGAGGACATAGGAGGGGCGGTAATCAGCCAAAGGATGTGGGGGAGGGAAGAGAGGGAGGGAAAGGAGTGGGAGTGGGGGTGGGTAGAGGGGGAGATGGAGAGGAGTTTGGGATTTTGGGGAGGTGCTGTTCAGGGAACAAACCAAGTTACGTTTAACCTTAGCAAT